>JAURVB010000798.1:0-89027 GCA_033002965.1 Piper betle
TATGTGCCCTGATGAGAGTTCTTGAGGAAGTATATGGTTTTCATTCAACAGGAGAGTTTGCTCTCCTGTGCCAGATTGATATTAGTTATTTTCCGGGCTGGTAACACTCGTTACTGACGGTTTTTCTATATATATGTAGGTGAGAAATGCGAGGGATGAAAGCTGTCGGGACTGCGGAGGAGCAGCACGGAACCGCGCACACATGTACCTGCCGCGTGTAATCTATAATGACGGTGTGTTATTGCTACGTGAATGAAAATTGTGATGTGTTTGTTTAGATAAATTGCTTGATATGAAATGAATGGATAAATATGAATGAGTAGGGAGCCTTGGAGTTCAGACTCGGCTCAAGTAAAAACGAATGAGATAATGGTTGAATGTCAGGGTAGATTATTATGTGTTACCGTATTTTTATAAAATAGTATATATTTTCTTTGGGTTTCTCCTTTATTATTTTGTCTTGTCTTTGCTTGTACATCATAGCGTGCATGTAGGACTACGTTAGAACCCACGCATCCCATCCATGCATTTCATGTTTGCATCTCCATCTTGAGACACCGAGGGCAGATCCGGGTCGGCTTAACCGAACCCAGTAGATTAGCGAACGGTTCGGTCGCCGGTGACATTTCCGGGTCGGTTCACGGGTGAGCCGAAACGGGGTGTTACAAGTCTTTTGTGCGCAGGCAAGAACGCGGCGGGTGCAGGTCCCCGTTCCCTCTTACATCCTCCACTGTTATGCTGCCCAAAAGCCCCAGATAACGATGCTACGCTCTGTCCATATTCCTATTTAATAATACTCATGTAAATAAAAAAGGACAATTAGTATCAGCGGATAGTATCATAGTACTACAATATCATTCATATTTACCGTGAATTCTTAAATTAAAATAATAAATAAATAATTAGGATAATTTTATATAAGTTGAAAAAATACATGTGATTTAATAAATGACTGAATATAAATGTTTTAAATTTTTTATATTAGCTGTTACTATTACTAAGACAGATATAGAAAGAATCCTTACATTCTACATGCTCAGAGTGTTGTATTGGCCTAAGGCAAACATGTCGAAGACTTGATATGGTTATTACTTATATGTTAAACTAATTATTATCAACTCTTAGTATGTTAAGAGTATATGATAGCATTTAAGCCTAGGTTTTTGTTAGAAAAGTGATTGCTTCCCTCCAAGGTGTTGGAGGTAGTTAGTTCCTTGGCTCAACGCGTTGGGCTTAATAAGGATTTGGGTTCTTAGCTTGGGCATGGTTAGAGGAGATATGTGTGATCTTTAGGGAGAGAAGTAAAGAGCTTTTTTGCTTGGGCATTGGAAAAGAAGCAGATTGTGCATCCAAAGTGTGCAGGTTATTTGCCCCTTGGCTCAAGGAGTTGGACTTAAAGAGAAGTTCATTCCTCGGCACTAGGGTATTGCAAGGAGAATTAGTCGGTGCTTCCATAGATGTAAACCTCTAGTGTATTAGCGGTGTGCGTAAACTTCTTTAGTTCTAGGTGGGAGCATGTAAAAGAAGACTTTCTTGACTTTTAATGTATAAACTTTATGTTTTAGTGAAGTAAGTAAAAGCCTATCTTTTCAAAGGACTTGAAAGAGATATGAGAGAGGAATAAAAGTTTTAAACCTCTATAAAATTGCCTTGTATATTGTGTATCATTTCCACTATCCATTTTTCTTGTGTATTATTCTTCATTATTGTTGTCTCTATTATATAATTATTGAACTCTCTTCTATTTGACTTGATCACTTTAAAGCGTTAAGTGCACAAATTCTAGTTCACTTAAAAGTCTTACGTGATTTGACAAGTTTGCCAAAACTTTGAGTCTTTATTTGATTTGAACTTATTTCTTTTAATTGCTTTGTGTGATTATTGCTTCAACTATTTATTATTCATCATTGATCTATTTAGGGGTGTTAAAATTTTTGAGGATCTAATTTGTTTAATTTATGATATTGATTAGCTTTCTTCTACAATTAGCAATACCACATCCCCTTTAAGCCAATCATTGACCAAACACATAACCCTTGCTGATTGTTTTACCAAAGTGCTGGAGTTTTGGTCGCCATTCTTCTATCTATTGCCAAAGAATGTTCAACTGCCAACCGTTTTGCCAATCAATCTATTGAAGGTTTGTCAATCTCTTGCCAATGTTTGACGAAGCAGATTCTCTGCTCGATCGATCTATCGATTATTAGCCAAGCTTTGGTACTTGTAAACCCTTGATTTTTCCACTTTGAAATGTAGAGTGAGTTCCAAACCATGACTTAGAGAGTTTGAAGAGTTGAATCATCAAAACCTTAGGTTGAGCGATGTCCTTTTTTGTGGTGACAATTCTTTAGTGTAAATGTCAATTTTCATGACGCAATTTTGATGAGATAGCCAAGTTTTTAATTTTTTAAGTCCATAGTACTCCATCCTTGAGCTAATGACCTAGCATTTTTTAGTGAGTGTTTGGGAAGAAACAAAGGCCTAGGACGTTTATTTTGGCAACTCTTTAGGCATTAAAAGTATTGGGCTTACCAATTGAAGATGTTTATGTGGGAGAGAGCTAATTAAGATCATAAGAATAAACAATTAGAAGAAACAATTTAGCACAAGTGAGAGTAAACTAATAAGAACAAATAAAAGATAATTAAGGCAAATACTAACTCAAATAAGTGTGGTGAGTGAGGCAACAAACACCAGTTTAAACTCACAAAAATACTTATTTTGGTGAATTAATGAAACCATATAAAGTCTCTAAGTGACCTTAACCTTGTTCACTTAATTCTCTTAAGTGATTAAATTAAACATAAGAGACTTAAGTGAAATATGCAACAAAGTAAATCACAATAAAAATAAGCACATAAAGAGAGAAAGAAAGAGAGAAGACACAATATAATTTTTCAAGAGGTTCGAAATTCTTATTCTTTTCTTTTAACCTACAAAGTCAATTGGTTAGGTAGGTCGTTTTAGCTTCACTATGAAAATAAATTTATACAGATTATAAGCAATAACAAAGCCTCCTTCTCAAGAACCTACCAAGTGCCAAGGAAGCTTGCAACATCAGACACCTTACGAGCCACTAACATGCCTTCCTTAATAAGTACCAAGTGCCAAGGATCTTTGCAACTAGCTCCTAATACCTTAAGAGTAACCACCACTTGAAGCTAATTCTAATTTACCAAGCTTATACCTTGAGTCAAAAGAGTCTTCAAAGCATGCACTTTCCTTCTCTAGGCGAAGTACTCATACACACCCATGACACCTTCAAAGTTTATAAATTGAGCTCACATACTTGAGCCTTTACTTACTACAACCCTCTCATAGGATTTACACAATCAGCGTACTATGAATACAAACTAGAAGGGAATGCAAATCTTAAACACAAGCTTGAGCTTCTAAGAGTTTTAACAAAGATCAAGGGTCAATATGGTCATTAGTGTCTCAAAATACACCTACTAAGGCCCTATTTATAACTGATGTAACCCCTTTCCAAAAAATAAGTGTTGGGGTTTGAATTGCAAAAGTTCACTTTTTCCAATAGCTAATTTTGACAACTTTTTAGATGATCGATAGCCGAACAACATGCCCAAGTGCCTGCCTATCTTACCATAGCGCCTTATTTAAACTAGATGTAGTCTTCAGTTGTACTATGATTACCGAAGATTTTGCCAAAGTCTCACTTAAATTCTTCCTCGAGCTTCACCGAACTTTTGATGCTGGCCGATGTAGATTTTGATTAGCAAACTGATTAGCGAAGACTTTGCCAAAGTCTCCATAACCTTTCATCTAAACACTTCCATCTAGACGTTTGGTTGGCCAAACCACTTCTAAGTTTTTGTTGAAGTTCTCCACGTCAGTCCTAGAGTTTTTTCATCTGACTTTTGGCTATCGGAACACTCTGTCGAAATGTCTACCAAAGTCTACCTTTGCACTCCTTGGGCCGTACCCTCCATGCTTTGGCCGTCAAAGCTATTGTCGAGCTTCTTAAGACTTCTTCCACTTAGGAGTCTTAATGATCTTGATTCTTTTAAATTTGCATCGACTCTTATAATTTGACTTTAAAAGTTTGAAGTGTTGTCAAAATAAGGTTAAACAGAAATTTCATATTCGATTACTTGTAACACTTGTACTTCCACTTTCAAATCAAAGTGTTTATACTGGCCTAAGGGAAAAGGTGACAATTCTTATTGTGAGGTCTTTGCACAAGATGCTGAACATTCTATTTTAAACCTCTAGGATGTTAGAAGTGTGTGAGCATCTAAAAATCAAGGTGTGAGTTGGATAGGTGCATGGTTGCATTACCTCCTAGATATTGGAGGTGTTTGAGCTTCTTTACTATGAGAGAAAGCTTCAAGGGAAGCTCACTATATTTGCCTCTAGGATTTTGAGAGGTGTTAGTGCTTCTTTGATGTATTGCCTCTGAGGTGTCAGAGGTGTTGAAGCTTCTTGACTCAAGGTGCAAGTTGGAGGAGAAAGTGTCTTGCCTTGTAACGTGTGCAAGTTGTATCATAATGAAGCAAGTGTAGATGTATGTTTTCAAAGGACTATGAAGGGATAGAAGAGCGCAATAAGAGTTTTGAACCATGATAAAAATTCTTTTGTATCATTGTCTCTATCCTTTTTATTGATTTCTTGATTGCTTGCTTTACTTATGCTAATTTTACTCAATACTCTTCTATTTGGCTTGATCACTAGAAATCACATTGAGTGAACAAGCATTAAATTGATTAAGACTCTTGAATGGTTGATCTAAGTTCACCAAGTTGGAGTCTTTAATTGGTTTATGCATGATTAGGCTCTACTTGTTGCTCTTCATTGTTGAGACTTCACTGTTACTTCTCCATCGTGATCGTATAAAGCTGTAGGTTTTTACGAGGATCTAATTTAAGTTATTTGTAATCTTATTAGCTTTTTTCCATAGACTTGTTCCCTAATTTCCCTACATTTCTTTGTGAGCAGGTTATTCCTTTTTTTGTTGTGAATATAAAAAATATCCTCATTCATAAGTTTAAAAATATACATTTGTGAATTAGAAACCTTAAATGATCAGCTTTATAATTTGTTGTTATACACGTTAGAATTTGAGAAAAAAGTTTATAACCTAAGTTTCTTGATCATTCATGTTTTACAGTTATATTGATTTTTGAAACCATATTTTACTACAAATATAGTTATAAAACCCAATCAGCTATAAGCTACTCACCATCATTTAATATCCTCACATCAATTTTGACATTTTAATAATAAATGACTGCTATTATCAATGTTTTCTAGTTCATCGGGTCTCACAACCAATATTAACCATAAGCCCTTTCCTGTAACTATTTTCTTTAGATAATTTAAAATATTTCACAAGAACGGTATAAGCTATAGTCTATACGTAAGAAAACTTAGTTGAATTCAAATTTTCCTGAGTTAAGTGTGGGAATTTTCATGTGATAATTGTTACCACGCTTAACGTCTTTCCTAACCTTGGACCCATATTTTAAAAGATTTTAATATTGTTATTATATCTATTAGCTCAATTCATAAAGACTTTATAGTGATTTATTTTAGAAAATTAACATGAAATATTACAAACGTTTGTCATTTGCACATTAATTTATTTTATAAAATAATTTATTTAATTATACTTTAAAGAGCTTTTTACTAATAAAAAGAGAATATTTTTTTATATTTATGGTGATGGGAAAAGTATGTCTAGTTACAAAAAAAGGCAAATATTTTTATAATGATAAGATTACCCTCTCATTTAGTTTTTTAGATAAAAAAATTTAATTTATTTAATCCAAATTAATTTAAATTTTTAAAAATAAATCTTTTAAAAATTATGGCAATGACTTACGGTCAGTCGTTGATGGCTGGCCAAGCCTCTAGCAAGGAGCAGCTAGGTCTTCTAGCCATTCGGCCAATTGCAGCCAAGTCCCCAGAGGCAAGGTCAGGGCGGCCAGGTTTGGCTACCATGGCAACCACTAGTGAGCCAACTGCCACCATTGTTATTTTTTAAAAAAAATTATTTAATTTGACCTTTATGGTATTTTAGACAATTCATATTTTTACCCTACATTGGTAATTAGGCCTGATTTTCACATTGTTTGGGAATATAAAATAAATTCCCCTTTTTGGTAAAAAGTTCTAATTTTAAAAATTATATATTAAAAAAACAAAATACGTTTCTCATAATCCATACTATCAGCATAGTAATATCTAAATCAACTAAGGATAGATTTGCTATCTTACATTTCAAATTAATTTAGATTTCAACACATAAAAATTATTTATATAATAAATAATTCTTAAAACAATAATCATCAAAAACTCTTTTTTTTAGAGGGAATCAAATTTTATTTTACTGCACATCGTGCGGGCAAGCAACTAATGTGATTACTAGAAATGCTAGTGATGCTACCACCACTAAATATTTATTATCATTGAGTACTTACCATCAAAATATTGCAGAGTAGATGAGGAATAGATGACGAATAAAGTCATCAGGTTTCACATGATTCCCCTTTAATCACAAACAGCAGTTATATGAATAAAAATAACAAGCCAAACACAACGTATAAGGAAGCATGGAATGTCTCCATCTTGCAAAAGATAAGCATAGAACTTTTCTCTCAAAAAGACGAAACACTGAACTATTTATTTACATTATATATAGATAAGAAACATTCTACAAAAAACAGGCAGCTTAACAAATGCTGGAGCTGCCATTTCTTTCCCCAAGATAGGACATGAAGAATTGAGGGAGAGATTAAAAAATCCAAAATTATGCACATTTCTATCAACATTATATGATATAACAAAAATCAGAATTTTATTATAGACCTTCCGTAGAACTGGATGGCAACTAAAGAGAAAGTTCATTAATAAATGAAAGAATCACTGTGAACTGCACGTTGTTTACTTCTCAGCATTAATCAAAAAGGGTTGATGTATAGCAAAATTAGCTTTACCTAGAAACCCCGACAGGAAGATTGAGCTTCTTAGGCAGTGGTCAGGTAAAACGGTAAACCTACAAAGAACCATCTTCAACGAATCATTTTCTGTACAGCATCCTATGTGCCCCAACCATCCAACGTTTCATGTTGGCACGCCAAATATTGGTGCAAGTTAAAGCCAAATATCGATTTTCTTTCCGCTAGCCAGCTGAATAGAGACTACTACGAATTTCCAGCAACCTCTGCTGCCCTCTGCCTCATCATTTCCTTCACTGCTGCCCTCCGGCGAGACTCACTTTGATGTTGCATCCTCCTCATGTGTTCTTTCAAATCTCTGCTCACAAATCAACACATAAATATTAGACCCCAGTATTGAGCCACTACGAGATAATTACTAGTCAAATGCTCAGAAGTATATAGAGAAATTCACCCACTTGCAACGTGGTACACGGCAGCCTGGCACTTTGCATGCTCGAGCATGCACTTGAAGAAGATACCACATTTTCTTACAAAGAAGACAACCTCCACCAGCACGTTTTGTACATAACATTCCATGCCGGAAAAGGCATTTCACTTGACGACAGTTAGGGTATTTACACTGTGCACGACATTGAGAAGCATGCACAAGAAGCTCGAGCATTCTCCGCAGCTGAAACCCAGAAAATTTTATTGATTTATGCACAGACTCACCCCTCAATACAAAAGCTATTCTACTACTATTTGAAGAAAAAACGGGGAAAAATAAAAATTGCATGCAACAAAACGTACCTGCTGAAATCGCAGTTGCCGAGCTTCCTTATTTTGAGCATCACGTTCTGCCATGGAAGGATGGTTTGTGAGCTTATGGGGATGGTCAATTCCCTTATCTTTCCGGTAACAACTGTTGCATACATCAAAATCTGGACATACTTCACAGCGCCATCCCTGCCCATCTTCAATATCATGCTGGCAAAGATTGCATGGCGTGACAAAGGCAGGGGCTGTGGGGTTATGAAGATGGTACAAGACCATCATTGAAGAATGTTTAGCTCTGCGCAGAGTTTCATATTGATAATGGTTTCCTTGGCAAAGACCTAAAAAGCTTGCCGAGTATCAAAAAATTCACTCTCCAAGATGTCGTCTTTATCTTTTGTTTCGATTGGCACATCCTTGATTTCAATCTGCATCAAAAGAGAATACATGTAATTGTGGTATATAAAAAGCTGACAAGGATATAGCACAAATCACAAGTCAATCAAAGTTAAGTATCACTCCTGTTGGTATCTTCAAGCATCTAAAAAGTTGAACGAAAAAATAATATAAAATCAGAGTATTAAACTTCTAGAATGTTTAATACTCCTCTCTTCTTCTTCTTCTTCTTCTTCTCCTCCTCCTCCTCCTTCTTCAACCCCAAAGGATCAGATACATGTTAATCTTTTAGCTATATAACTTGGGGCAAACAGCTTAAAAGCTGTTAGGGAAAGCGCCCTTTAATATGCAACTAAATAAAGTGCAAGAACAACTTCCTCTTTTCCGGCTTTGAAGTAATATAAGCCAAAATTTAATTTACATAAACTAGAAATTAAAGAGTTTCTGATATTGTGCAATCAGACAAAGCCAAAATGCTCATAACACAGGAATAATATTAGCTAACAAGAAAATTTTAGTTCGCAAGTATCCTCACTAGAAATCACCAGACAACAACATGCACAACAACATATACACAACTGGAAGGTCTCACTGGGCACTGCAAGGTCTTCCAGATTACAAATGATGCATCCCAAGGCACCCTCATACTCATTCAACAAACGAATTTCATTCGCTGACAGAGTTTGCATCATATCCCCAGATTGCTTCCAACACAGACTGTTTTTGTTCAGGATCGACTTTAGTCGTCTCACTTTATCTTAATACCAACTGCAGAAACTCATTTTCTCCTGAGCATCATCCGTCTTAAATTAATCTCAACTCTGCCTTGCTTTCCATTATTGTAGCCCAACTCTTCACAAAATAAATAGTCCTTTCAGACATTGTTAATTGAAAGGGCTTTAGATCATTTGCTTTCAAACTATTTTTCCTCATCATGATCCCAAAATTGACAAATGTCATCAAATTTAAGCCCAACAACAGTGCAGCCTATAATGCACTGTACAATTCATCCAATTAACTAAAAAGCAGCCACACATGGTTGAACTCTTTAATTAAAAATTCCATACTACTAAATGATAATTAGAAACAAACAATGATTCAAATATGCTAAAATCGTTGCCTTACTTTTGCCAGCAGTTCAAATAAACATATAAGTCCGTCCTTGTGTAAAATGCCTTCACAAGACTTCAAAAGAAAAATGAGAGCACTCACCGGATTTAGCTTGTGCTTCTCTTTACTCTTACTTGAATGCCTCTCCCTATCTTCAAGCTTTTGCTCAATAATATAACACCTAGAGAAAATTCATAACACAATCAAACACTAAGCAATAGAAAGTCAACAAAGGCAAGAAAATTCATGATAGAAAGCCAACTGAGTTAAGCTAGAAAATTCTTACTCATCACAGAGCTGAAAATTCTTGCATTGAAAACAAACCCATCGTTTTCCAGAGACCATAAAATGAGAACAACGAGTGCAGGCATATTGCAAATGAACCATGATGAAATCTTCCTTCATCGGGCATATTGTTTCACCAAGCTGCAAAAAAGTTGGATAAAAACATTTTGATGTTGTGAATACTTATATCAATAAATTTGTGAAAACGAACATCCCTCTTCAAGATTCTTTCTTAAATACTTCAACAGATGAACTTTAATACTAGTGTACCAGCATAAACGAAAACTAAATGAGTACTATATATTAAAAAACTAAAAAATACATATATTAAACAAAAAAACATACTTTCTGCATAAGTAAGGCATCCTTTGAAGCATTGGCAGAAAGATCAGTATGGCCAGCAGCTTTCAGTGCTCGCTTTGTTATAATTTTCTTAAATTTCTTTAGTTGTTTTCTACCATCATCTTCTTGGCAAAGCTGGTTGATCATATCTTCAGCAGCACCAGGCCAATAGTCACCATCAAAATAGGGTAAACGGGCAGCAGTAGCCTTAGCCTTGCATTCACCAATAGTTGCAAAGAACTGATCGTACAAATTAGTAAGGTCAACCACAATGCTTTCTTTGGAAGCTTTCCTCAACATGGATAGATACCTGCAAATGATTATAAGCACAATACATGTTCCCATAAATTTTGAAATAAAAAAACTTTTGGATGTTCAGAATGTTAGTTGACGCCTACCACTCCCGTAATTTGTCTGATTTAGGTGTCTTCTGAATCTCAGGGTGGCAATATAAAATATAATCGTCACCCTTTAATGGTGGGCATGCCCAAATGTAACAGCTTGTGAATCCACGTTTCTTACAGTATTCAAGGTACCCTATCTGAAACAAGCACAAACAGAAACATAACCGAATTGTCTTCTTAAATATCACCAGAATAATCTAGCCAAGATCTTGGTTAGGAAAAGGCAATGTGAGAGCGACGAGAAGTTTACTATTTCCATTTTTTCTCAATAATTTTTCCCTTCAAGTTTACATCTTACAAGGTTATGAGGATAATAAAGAAACACATTCCAACTCTAATCTATGAAGACTGGGCAATTGAATCCATAACTAAAGAATACTTAATACAAGCCAAATATGCATCCTATAAAAGCACAATTGATAGGTTTCATCTTTCTAGTCAAAGAGTATAAGAGCTCACAAATATCCCAGCTAGAGTGCTATTCCAACCACCATTTTAATCCTCAAAAGAAACCCACAGAGGTTCCATTACTTAGCATTACTTATTTGATTCTTTCCATGTATATAGCTTCTCTTTCCATACTTACATTTATCCCATAAAGGGGCCCTACTTAACTAAGAAATTTCTCAAACCCAACAGTAACAAGGAAGCAGAGTTGGAAACGCTTCTGAACACATTTAAGTCCTAAGGTTCATAAAAGTACACCTAACTATTTGCACCCACTGAATTATGAGATGACATACAAGAACAAATTAATATCAACTACAACATACCAGGATTTCATGATAAACAAATGTACGAAGGGCTTCTCCTGTCACGGTTTTTATATCCGGCCTAAAGTACTTGACAGAATCCAAGTATGAAAGGTATACACGTCGCTGATTAGGAAACTGACACTCTGAGCCGAATTCCTGAACAAACATTCCGAAGAGACAGACTTCTACACCTTCAATCTTCTGAAACAACAATACAGCCTGAAGAGTGGTAGAATGCATGTCTCATTAGAAGTCAAAATCTCCCATTCTCATATAGAACATGAAAAAAGAAAAATTTTTCCAGGGTATTTATTATTCGTGTTTTCCATACTAACTGATCAAGTCATCATATCCACTCATTAAAAAGGATCACTTTTCACATGATTTACGTAGTAAGGCAAATAGTATAGCCAAAACTGTGGGTAAAAAAACCTTTGATTTATATGGAAACTCTGCAGGATAGTTCTCCTCCCGAAATATCTCCAAGAAGCGCTGTTTAACTTCCAATTTCTTGTCAACTGATGAAACCACTCTGACGACAAGGGTCTCTGCACCAGGAACCTGAAATTGTAGACCACTTCCATTTTAGTTTCTCTGTTGTGATCAACCCCGCCTTACCTTTGTTTCTATATTTCACTTATGTGCACAAAAAATTGTCATGTTTCCACTTAGAAGCAAACTAGATTTCTACCTTCCTAGCCTCCCAATGAAGATGCAATATTTATGTTCATAAAAACCCATGGTTTGTTGCCTATCCTATGGAGGGCACAAATGTGATGGTTATTATGATCGACTTTCATCACAAATTCCATACATTAAATGGTTGTGCCCAACATAAACCTTACCACTTAGTTTTTCCCAGGTTTTACATTAATGATGTAAACATGAAAGCAATCAATGAGTGATACAAAACTTCCGTCAACAACATAACCTGCTGGACTAAGGTTTCACAACAACAATGACGACAATCATTTATGCTACAAAACACAGAGAAACCAAAAACCAAACATTCATGTCACATTAAACTTATCACCTCTTCGAAAAGTTTTCCTTGCATTCTTGCCCTTTCTTGTCTCTCTTGCTTAAGTCTCCTCTCAAGTCGTTGCTCAATGTGATCACTGAGAAGTGTTCTTGGCAAATCTTTAGCACACAAAACTGCATTTTGAGGTAATGGCTTACGCTCACCTTTACCTATCTCCCGAACATAGCAATATGGGCAAGTATATTCAGCTTTCCCTCCATCATTCCTTCTACCATTAAATAAGGCACATACTTGATGTTGCCAACTTTCACATCCATCACATTGAACCCACTGAAAAGTAAAATAAAATTATGATAACATAACCAAATTTTCACGCATTTAATTACTAGATGAACATTCACATATATTTAAAAATCTTTACCGCTTCGTAAGTCACTTCATCATTCTTCTTTTTTTCCAGTTTTGCCTTTGAAATGGTCAGTCCCTCAGCTTCAATTGTGTCACCACGAGCTTCATTGTAACAAAGACTACAAAAATAGTACCTAGCTTCAGCTGTCCCTGTGGTATAATATATTGCATTCCTTTTAATACGAGCACCACAGGGTGAACAATAGATTGGTGGTGGTTCAAAAGGCAGATTCTCTACACCACAAAGTTGACATGAATTTTTATTCTCAGTTACAGACATGGCTTGGTTTCTCTCTGCTTTCGCCTTACTCTATAACAATGAAAAAGAAAACAAACAAGTGATTGGTTTCTGGACAAGAACGCTGAATGAAGTGTGTAGATGTAAAATATTTATAGTTCAACATAATTGTAATAACCTGGCCAACCCACTGCCTCAAACTTCTTATATGCTCTCCTACTTGCTCTGGAGTGAACAGTTCTGTCAACGCCACACCTTTTATTTTAGACTTCCCCGATTTCAACGTAGAGAGAGGATTAGTGGGCAGGGCCGTAGATTTTTCCTGTGGCAATTCTTGTTTCAACTGATCAATTTCCTTATTAATGACCACATTCTCACACTTAGGGAGTTCACTCTGTACAATATGGTCCATGAATGGCTTCCCGACTTTGATGTAGAGGGCAGGGCCGCAGATTTTTCCTGTGGCAATTCTTGTTTCAACTGATCAATTTCCTTGTTAATGACCACATTGTCACACTTAGAGAGTTCATTCTGTATAATACAGTCCATGGATGGCTTCCCCGACTTCAATATCAGAGGATCAATTGGCAGGACCGTAGATTGTACCTGTGGCAATTTTTGTTCCAACTGATCAATTTCCTTCTTCATGACCACATTGTCACACTTAGAGAGTTCGTTCTGTATAATACAGTCCATGGATGGCTTATCAGCATGATCAGCTTCCAAATTATTGTTTTTGGCTTCAGAAAGCTTGGGAGATTTCACCTGCCCAAAGTTGGCGGATACATTTTTTGCTTTTGATTCAAAAGGCACAGATTTCACGACTGGAGCTTCAAGCTTTCTACCAATATGAGATTGTGCCTCCATAAAATAAGGTGCCTTAACGGGACCAACTCGTGCGGAAGGTTTTTCAGTCAATGATGTAAAAGATGGGTATGAATGATCTTCCTTCATGCGTTTGGCAGCAGATTGCACATCCTCAACCGGGGGTTCAAGCTTTCTGCCAATATGAGGTCGTTCCTCCATAGAATAAGGTGCTTTAATGGGACCAACAGATGCAGAAGGCTTTTCATTTGGTGGAAGAGAAGGGAATGAATGATCTACCTTCATACGTTTGTCAGCAGGCTGCACATCCTCAACAGGGGCTTCAAGCTTTCTGCCAATATGAGGTTGTGCCTCCATTGAATAAGGCGCCTTAACAGGACCAACTGATGCTGAAAGTTTTTCAGTAATTGGTCCAAAATATGAGTGTGAATGATCTACCTCCATACATTTAGCAGAAGGTTGCATATCTTCAAATGCTCCAGTGTTAGACATATCATTCTTTAGTTGTATTTTAGAAACATCCCGTGCATCCACACTTTTCCAAGCGCCATTTTGATGAGTCGGAATATTATTTGTTGGCACACTGAGTCGCATTTTGTGATAAGCAGAAAGATACTGACGAACAGGGATACAAACTGGACAATTTGCCAACATGCACCTTTGAAAATGATCAATCAGTTTTCTCGATTTGCAACAACGAGGGTACAAGCAATTTTCATCTTCGCATTCCTTTATATGAAAACATAACTTCCTTGCAATTGGACAATGAGCATCTGGGCATGTCCCTTCAGGATATGGACAAGAACGAGCATGACAGAGAAAAAGTAACCATCTTATCTGATTCCTATAGTCCTTGTCACATTTTTCATTGGCAACAGAAGCAACATTTTGGTTAGCTGCTTCACTAAAAGGAGTGACAGCCTCACCTTCCAGCAAGGATAATGGCTTCTGTGCTTCACCATCCCCTTTAATTCTTTGATGAATTTGCTCTCCAACATTCTGATTTATTTGTCGAAATCTTTCAGCTGCTTGAGACTTCCACTGGCCCGGCAGAAGTATATTAGCTTGTGATTTTGAAGAGAATTTACTAGAAGTATTTTGGGATTCAACATCTTGTTGACAATGAGGCCTGATTTGTTGCAGCTGCATTTGGTTTGGGACCTGTGGAAATGGAGAATGGAACTCCTGAAGGTTGGATGAACCATTAAGAAGCCGTGTGCCTTTAGTTTGATCTTCCAGAATGGCATTCTGCATCTGGAATTTGTTCTGCAGCTTGGTAATATGACATTGCTCCGGTATATGAAGACAATTTCTACTGGATTCAATCCCATAATCAGTCATATCCTGACTATCAACTGGGGACAGCAGCTGTGATTGTCCCGGTGTATTGTAGTTCTTCACAAGCAAGGGATGCTGCTGATTATGTTGCTTTTGAGTTTGATGTTGCATAAATTGTGAGTATGGTGGTTGCTGCTGAATTTTCTGTTCTTGAAACTGTTGCGTCTGTTCCTGGGATTGAGATATATGCCCTCTATTTAAATGAGAAATCTGAAAATTTGTTTTGACAGAAACATCAACAATTTGGGTTCTCATTGGCACAGCTTGTTGATGAGGACTGAGGATTTGGCTATTCAATGTAGATCCAACTGGAGTAGCAGGCCCATACAAGCCTTCTGAGGCAGACATGTTGCCATTATTCGTTCCGTATATATCACCTGACAGTGGGTTCATTGGTTGGGGCAAAACTGCAGCAGTGATAAAGAAAATGAACTTACTAAGCAGCGTATGACTATAAATAACAATTGTTTATAACAGAAGTCAGATTAATCAATGGAAATGGCAGGCAGATACCCTGCTGCAACATCTGATGCTCACATTGCTGGTCAAAATGCTCTGCTGGAAGGGCTTAGGAAAATTACCAAAGGATCCATTCATAACTTGCATCATCCTTTGGTATTTCTCATAAGCCCTTGCAGCAGCATATTGACCATCAACAACATCTATACAAAATATTAAACAGCAAAGAAAAAGTTTAATTTGTTACCTTCTGAGGCATTACAGGATCCACCATGTACACTGCTAAAGCCATTGGTAGCAGGAAGCAAGTATCCAGGATTAAGAGTACTTGGTGTGAGCATGTTCATGTTAGTTACAGAATTGTCTCCCAAAGTAGCAACAGTCACATGAGCACTCTGACTCACACCAGGAGTAGGAATCATTGTCCCCAAATGTGAGGATGAATTTATATGATGAGAAGTCTGCTGCCTTTGCGGATGGTTAAAGGAGCTTATATGTCTGACAATATTTTGTAAGCGATGCTCCAGTGTTATCTCATTCATATACTCTTCCTGGCAGTCGGACTAAATAGTATCGGGACAAGGTTTTTGAAGCACGGAAAGGAACATACAGTGAAAGAACACTATACCTTAGAAGATGCATCTCTCAAAAGTCTTACTTCCAGCTTTCTTACTATATCTGGCAGCTTTTGGTGCATTTCAGGTGACATGTATTTTTTACGAAAAATCTGGGAGCTGGAGAAAATTGCCAAACATAATAATTAAAACTAGTTTCTGAACATCTAAAAGGGGAAAAGAATCAACGGAAAATGGAAAAAATATAACTGCCTATAAAAAGACATCAAGAAAAAACAAAGTAATGGTTAAACCAAGTATTATCTGGTAACCTTCCCTAACAGCTTGAGCTTTTAGGCAAATCTAAAATTACATTGTACCAAAGCTAAATTTGTGGGTTCAAATCTTCTTGAGGTATATTTTAGGAAGGAAAATTAATTTGCCACATGTTTTCCTCCAATGGATGTTTGCCCCATGATTGTCCACTCGCTAAGCCTTGCAGGAAGTGCAAAGTAAATGTTATTTGGTTTCACTTCCTGACAGGTTGAGCTTTTAGATGAGAAAGCTAAATTATCTAAATTTACAGTAACTATATCCCTTCTCTTCTTTTTCCCCCCAGCCCTTCTACTCTTCTTTGGTTCTGTTATAAACCATTTCCATAGCAGTTTTGAATGTATATCATGTGTCTTTTTAAGTATAGCATTAACAGACTATCAGTAACAACCATGGTATTCTAGACATATCTCAATTGTTTTCCATAACTTTATGCCACCATCAACTACACACGGATTTAATAAATTTTCCACCAGCTCAGCTTCTGATTATCTAGCTCAAAAAATACAAGATTGTATGGAAAAGATTCAGCAAAAACAGCATAAGTTTTGCACAGAGGTAGTATTTATTAATAATAAGATCAGTGGAAGTCACAAAAAATATGATCCAAAACATTGCTTAAAGAGGTCCCCGCTCATTTAAAATACTCTAATCTTCTGACAAGGATAAATGTTCAAGTTCATGGCTTGCTAGTTCATTTGGTCTTTTGTTTTCCGCAAATGTCACAAATTGAATTTACTACGTCAAAGAATTCAACTTAAAGCATATGCAAACTTACATTTTATCCCGAATACAACTCCTTGCCAAGTGGAGATCCGAATCCATATAGGACGAGCTCCAAAGCTTCCCTAGACTAGGCATTTGGTGGGAGAGAGGAATGTTATTTTGCTGAGAATAACCAGGTCCCTGCACATTCATTCTCTTCTCGGGAATTTCAGCGAGTTGGTAGACCCTGCACATTCACATAATTAATCAATTAATCACCTGCAACTACCGTTAACAGCCAACTGCCATTAAAAAAAAAAAGAAAAAATCTTCTCCCAAAAAAAAACGCCTTCCACACAACGACAATCGGTAGCAACGACTCACAAAATAACAACAGAAGTAGAGGAAACCATGGGTTGATGGGGCTTAAATAATTGTTGTAAACAGTGCCAAAGAATCAATCATTACTGCGGAGTAAACATATGGGTTCAGTAAGCAAAAGATAAAAACCCCACCAATTGATGATCTCTGGAATCGGTTAAAGCCGTCAAATTTTCAAGCCCCATCAAAATTGGTGATCAACAATCGCAAACCTTTTAGAAATAGACCCACACATAATATTATTCACAACATAGTCCAAAAAACATTAAAACAAAATATGGGTTCAATCACCCCAAGAAAAGAAGAAAAAACGCCACACACTATATAGGTCACACCAATTGGTGAACTCTGGAATTGGTTAAAGCCATCAAATTTTCAACCCCAATCGCAATTGGTGATCAACAATCGCAAAGCTTACATAAACAAACACATGCATATCCATATTATTCAGAACATAGTCCCACACGAAAAAAATAAAAGAAGAGAATATGGGTTCAAACATCAAACACTATCAAGTCCAACCAATTGGTGTGAACTCTGGACTTGGTTAAAGAAATCAAATTATCAAGCCCCATTGCAACTGGTGATCAACACATTCATCGTAACATGTATACATGTTACGATGAACTGGAGTAAATACGGTTCCTTCCCCGCCCGGATCTTGCCCCGCTTTCGTTATGAAGATGATCTCATGAGACTAGTTGGGTGGAAATCAGAACGTCACCTCTTCCTGTCCACTTCTTCGCCGGCAGCGGCGTCGATGGCGGTGGTGCTCGCCGGGGATTGACGGGGAGAGAGAGGCCTTAATTTTGGGGGTTACTAAGCCCTTTTGTCTTTATTTTTGTAATTATTACACCCGAAGACTTCATTTTTATTTTTATTTTTTCAAAGAAAAGAGGTTGCGTTCGCTAGGTAAATGATTAAGCGAGCCAAATTAATCTTTCTTTTTTTTTTGAACTCGACTTAAATATTTTAATATTTATTAAAATTTGATAGGATATCAAATAATTTTTGAGTATAATATATATATATATATGAAATAGAATCAAATATTTTTAATGTCGTTTGAGCTTAAATATATTTAAATTGTTATATTTTGAGGAACTCGAAATCAGATTGATCATAAAGTTAGAAAGTAACTTGTTTAAGAAAAATACGTACAATTATTGAAATTAAAATTAACAAAAATAATCTATCAATGTATTTATAAAATATCTTAATAATAAAAAGGTTTTGTCAAGTTTTAACATATTTCAATTTATTTTATAAAATACCTAAGATACCACTCAATACTATACGTTTCTAAAAAAATAAAATGCTTAGAACTATAAACCCAAAATTCAAAAAAGACTATCAAAAGTCTATATTTTATAGCCTCTATCTATATTTGGGTAACTTTTATCGAGCCTTCATCTTGGACAAAAAATTAACCGATATCATCCATTGTGAGATATTAGATTAAATTAAAAATAAATAAATTTTATAAAATAAATAAATAAATTCTAGTATTCTTGCTAGATTCAATACAGAAGACTTTAAACTAATCATCTCAATGACTATAGTTGATGGTGTATTCTAATAATTACCAAAGCCATAACAATTAATAGAAGTATATATTAAAATTTTAAATATACATTGTGTTTGAATATGTGATGCAAAAGCAAACTAATAGATGTAGGTATTAAAGAATTCTATTTTAATTTCGGATCTGAAAAATTGAAAATAAAATGAGGATATAGTTGTACTTCAACTTACTATATAAAAAGTATTATAACATCAAAATATAAAAATAATCTAAAAACACAATCATACTAAGACAAATAAAAAGAGACAATATTCACTTTTAAATAGCAAGCACTTAGGAGTAACATGTGCAATTTAAATCATTTACGCGAGTCCTCTTTCTTGTCATCCTTATCTTCACACTCTGCACAATATCGTGGGCATTGCCAATCTTGAGCACAAACTAAAACTTCAATTGTGTTCGGTTTCAAGCTACTATGATAATCACTAATAACTGTCTTACCTATATTAAAAGTAGATTTTGATGCTATTAAAGAAAGTGGAGTTACTAAAATATCAGTTTTGCTATGGCCCTAAGGTTTTATATTTCAATGAAGCAGCTTTCTAATAATCCAAAACATCAAAATGCACTCCATGATTAACTTTAATTCTTTGCTTTTCAAGGCATGCATCTAAGTCTGATTTAATTAACTTGCAACCTGTTATACAATTTAATCACCCATCATGATCATGTCACAATTATTTACACGAATTAATTAACATTTACCCTAATCACAAGCATATAGGGTTTTGAATCACTCTCTATTCAAGACATTATAAAGTATTTATCATCAAGAATATGTTAAGCTTATTCAATTCAATTTCATAATAGCATCAAAGCATCCCTATTTGAATCAATCTATATCATCCTCCCAATTTCATCATGCAATGATATCTATGACTATGAAATAAAAATCAAATCAATCGATGGTGATGTATACCTAATGCCAGCATCGACAACAGTAGCAGTGCCTGCCGTTGGTGTGACTACTGATCGGCCAAGGAGGACATGGCCAAGGCTAGGGCTATGCACATGGCTCAAGCGTGAAGGCATCTGGCCAAAGCAAAGAACGGCTGGCGGTGATGGCAATGGGTAGGGTATGTTTGGCGAGGGACAAGGGTGAGGGTGGCTATGCAAGCGGGTAGGCTAGGGTGAGGGTGAAGGAGAGATTCTGGCTGGGGTGACGACCAATCGATGATGACAACGGCGCATCACCAGTGACTGCACCGAACAAGGGGTGGCATGTTGGGAGGGCTCAACTAAGGGAAAGACAGGAAGGGGCGAGCAAGGTAGGGGAAAGGGAAGGTCCTAAGCAAACGGCAGCGGTCGATGGTGGTGAGGCTGGCGGTGCTCCAAGAAAACAGGGCCAACATTGAACAAAGGATGAAGGTGAGAGAAAGTGGAGGAGGAAGGAGGAGAGATAGATGAGGGTAATCATTAGGAAGTGAGGCTAGAAGACGGCGGTGGCGCATTGCTGGAGGCGACCAAAGACACATGCAGCGGCAGCGAACAGGGTAAGGAGAAGGAAGATGGTGGAGGAAGGAGGAGTTAGAGCCGACGATCGGGCGGCTGTGATAAGAGACAGTAACTTGGTGAGCAGTGGCTCAGTCGGCAGCAGTGAGGGTTGGTGGAAGGGCGAGATGTCTGTCGGTGGGGTGGTGACACGGGGTGCACGTCGGGGAGTTGAAGGGTCGGGAAGAAACACAGGAGCAATTTTGTAATAAAAACTTGGCATGTTCCTAACTCAACTTGAGTCAATAATAATAAATAGCTTTCAAAAAAATATAAAATAAAATATAATAAGGTACAATGAAATAAAATAAGTGTCATAACTTAAATGACATATTCTAAGCCTACTAACCCACCCAACATCAATAAATAACATGTACTAATGCGATGGATGATATAAAAATAATTCTATAGTCCACTATATAAAATTAAAAAAAATAACCTAACATATTGTCGTATATTTTGATAACTCATTTTTTCCTTGCTATGTTATTAATGTTATCATCATATATTTGGGTCTATGTGACCCCTCATGGCTCATACAGGTAGCCACCACTCGGCTCAATGCACATGTTTTGAAGCTGACACAACTTGAACTGATGGTTGAACCGACTGGTTCACAAGTATAAAACCTTGATTCAGATCACAGGCTTTACACTCACATAAAAAACTAGGGCGAAACACATATGCATGCACAGGTAGTTTTGTAAATAAAATTTAATGCAGCTTCCGACTCGTGTCAATAATAATAAAATAAACCCCAAAAATGCACAATAAAATATAATAAAATCCAATAAAATGTGTTACACATGATAATCATCTAATAGTATGTTCTAACTCTACCAACCCACCCAAAATAGTAGTTAAAGCATCCTAATGTAGAAAAAGACTTCAATCTAATTCTACAATCCACTATATTAAAATAAAAATAATAATAAAGTGGCATACTATTGTATATTCAGTTAACTTATTTTACTATTGCCTTAGTGACATTATCATCATATACATGGGTATACATGACCCTCATGGCTCATACACACGGCCAGTGTCAGGTTACTTAAGTTATTAAAAAATCCACCCAACTCAAATATATTCAAAATAAGAAGCAAAGAAGTAAAGGAATAGATGACTAAAGTTTGGATATTATGTATATTATTATATTATATTATCAAGTCAAGCTACGAGTCAATTTTTAGTCAAGTTTGAGTTATAGCCGAGTCGAGTCAAGTCGAACACTGATTTGCTCAAACTTGCCTTGTAAGATTCGAGTTCAAGTTGAGTTTAAGCTCAAGCATTTAGATGTCGAGTTTCAAGTCAAGCTAAATTATACTCGGCTAGATATTAAAATTATAATAAAATATTTTATTAGACATTGAAATATTTTTTTATAATTTATATTTTAATTGAATATCTAATTTTAACCAAAAAAAGTTTTTAAAAAATAAACTAAAAAATTTGCTATATCTAAGACCTTTACTATAATTAATTTGAAGAGGGTATATGAAAATACCCACAATACTAGTCTTAGGGACAAGCCCACTGTCATAATTAGGGGAGCAAACGATATAGCTATGATTAGATTGAACGCATTTACCATTACCAATATCTTGATCATTAATTGTTGTCATGCACTATTTACCATTTTTTCGACTGTTTGCCGCTGCAGAGTTCAACTGTCTTGATGAAAGTAAACAGTTAACCGTTGGAAAATTTTTATTTAAACTATATAACTCTTTATCATCACAAAATCCTTACTAAAATCATAACCTTGGTGTCACTTAGATAGTATATTTATATTAAATTAACTATTAAAAGGATATTAGAATATAAAATTATAATTAGATATAGTAATAATATTACTTCTTATTCATATTGATCAATTTTATTATATTTTTACTTACAAAAATAAATAAAAGGATAAATTGCTAAAATGGTAGCGGCAGACGCTTCTGCCACCACCATTTCAAGATGAAAATAGTGGGGTCAAATTTACTACTTTTTTTACCATTTTTAAATCGGTTAAAAAATACTTAACCATTTTATTTTAATTTAATTTAAAACGATTAGTAAAACCGTAAATCAGTCGACCACATATGGCCCTAGACTGATGATCTAAGTTAGCCCATCATCCAATATGGTCCCAAATCAGTTATAATAACATTTGCTAGTGTTTGTGGGAATGACACCCTAATTTTTCATTTGCTACAATTTGATTACGTTCTATTCTGCATTCATATAAAATCATCAACACAACACTCCAACAACTTGGATCAATGCCAACCAAAATTTTTCTCCCTCCTAGAGCCTTGTCCAGCAGCACAATCAATCTCCCAACGGTGACTATGATCCCACCCCAACATCCTTAAAGTTTTACAAAATAAGAACACACCCTTTACAATGGCCTTACTAGATCAAAAAGATTTGATCTTTTTGCAAATTCCACTCTTTTTTTCATTGCAAATCTTCTTTGTAAAACCTTGAACAAAGTGTGGGCTAAGATTACAATATCCTTATTAGATTTTAAACCTTCTCAAAAGGTCTCCTATTTATAGTAAAAAATGGTTGTGTAACGACCTGCCCAACCCAGGGGGTTACCCAAAAATGCGCAAGGGCATAAAAACAAAAATGCACATGCTTCATCACATGATAAAATAGGTAAACAATTATGCATGAGGTCTAATTGAATGAAAATAATTTGGAATAATTAAACATGAAATTTAAGCATTTTAATAAAATTATTAATCATGATAATAAATCATATTATCTAGGATGGATGGTTTTAGTGTCGATTCGTGACCTAGATCGAGTTGTATGTCTGACCCTTCCTGCATCATGCATGTGTATGGTATGTGTGAATGAGCCATGACCTTTGTCTCCCCTTGTGTCCGGTGCTGCCTAGTTAAACACTATGCCATCATGGTTCTTATTTTAAATGTTTTATTTGAGTCGTATCTAGTTAGGTTTAGGACCATGTTTGTCACAAGTCTAGTGTGTTTGTGGAGTGTTTGATTCCTATTCAAACTATCTTAGCCCTTGTGGGACCTGTAACTCATTAGGGTGGGTCGCCCTAGGCGTGTTAGGGTGAAAACCCTAAGCTCGTTGAACCTGTGCTGAGCACAAGGGCACCTTGCTGACACCCTTGCACCAGGCAATATAGGGTTAGGGCTTTGGGTAAGGATGAAAGGCGCTAGCATAGTGCCCTTGAGCTGCCTGCCTGGACACTACGCTGTCCTGGCTCAAAGCCCTAACCCTATATCCATCATGAGTCTGTGTTTGTGGTGTTTTTTGAATCCTATTCGGACGATCTTGGCCCTCTAGGATCTATGGCGTGATTCCCTAGGTCGCCATGGGTGCGTTAAGGTGAAAACCCTAAGTGCATCAAACCTATGTTGAGCACGAGGGTGCCCTACCAACTTCCTTGTGCAAGCCAATATAGAGTTAGGGCTTTGGGTAAGAACACAAAGTCGCTAGCATGGCGCCCCTGCGTCCAAATTTGAATTTCTCTTGTATTTTCACCAGTGCAAAGGCAGTGCATCAGCACTCTTGCACCCCAGAAATTGACCAAAAAATGCGTGTGGATTGGTTCAGCAGAGATCGTGCATGGAAAATCTGGCTTTCCCTAGTTCGGATTGCAGAGGACAGCGCAAAGGTATTGGGAGAGTGCCCTTGTGCTGGAACCTTTTCCAGTTCTAGAAAAGTCCCTCATTTCTCCTCTCTTCTCATCTTTGATGCTTTGGTCCATCCCTTCCCCCTTCCTCCTTATACAATTCCTCCACACCCGTACTCACCTCCTTCCAGGCCTCTACAAGCTTTGGAAAGCCCCTAGGAGTGGTAGGTTTTGGGGTAGATGCCCAAAGAGACCTCCTCCTAGCCCCTTGTGAGGTAAAGTTCTCTCCCTTTGCCTCTTAACCGTAATATTTCGGGTATGTACATGTGGTATATGTTGTGTTTGTATTTTAGTAATATTTTCCCATGTGTTCGCATGTCTTAGGAGTATTTAGAGCTCAGTTTCATGTCATTATCTGTTCTATAAAAAAAGTTCTAGATTTTTAATTGCACTGTGGTCATGGATCTACACTGTTTCATCATAAAAATAAAAAATTGCATTGCTAGAAGAACTTTTTCATGATTCTTTCTTTATTTTGCTCATGATAAATATATCTACATGTTTTCCTTAGCATGTTATATATTATCTATCCTCTATGAGCATGTAACATTGGCAAAAGATGATAGTTGTCACTATTGTAGTGACATGGTTGACTATTTCTCTAATTTTTACACCCTGATTTAGTTAACTTTGGGGGCCATCCTTGTGCGTGTTTGCTTGTGTAATTTATCTGTTTCTTAAAAAGTAATCAAACTAATCTAACCATCTAACGGGCATGAACAAAACATGTTATTTTGTGATGTGCATGTTGTGATGTTGGACTATTTTGCCATGCTTTGAGATTGACTCCTTGGCAAGCAACCTAAAATATGTTAATAAAATCTATAAAAATTATTTAATGAATCCCTAAGTATATAAATGAAAATTTTCAATTTTAGGGCTAATTAAAATCATTTAGGCAGGTAATTATGTCATTTTCTAGACAAGATGTAAATGTAGGGTGAAAACCCTAGTTCCTTAATTCCCGTTGTAAAATCCAAAACCCTAGTCAATTGGTGATGGATTTAGATAAAATTTATCCCACACCCTAGTAGCATCATATCTAAATTTGGGAGCAAATTGCTTAGTGGTTCACCCCACCTCCAAAAATGACCTAGACAAGACCCTCCATTTCCGAGCCCACTCAGGCCCAACCACTTAGAGTTAGGACTTGAAATTTCTCTTAAATCAAATACATATTGTTTTATAACTACACCCACTGACCTAAACCCACTTGGAGTCTCTAAGCCCATGAATGGCCCATAGCCAAATTGGTGCGCAGCCGAGGAACAATGTTCCTAGCACCTTAGGCCTGACATTAGTGGGCTTTGTTCACCATGTTGGCCCATGGGCCAGCCCTTGGTGATTTTTAGGTTTAAGACTTAGAGTGTCAAGGCTCACTGGTACAAATTTTAGCCCATTTAGATATTGTTTGGCTCATCCAAAAAATTGTCCGGTTAAGTCCATTTAATAGAACCTATGTATGGGATAATTCACTAAGGGTATATGAAACTCTAAACCATAATTATGGGGTAACTAATGAGGTTTAACACTCTATTAAACTAGTAATTCAATTAATTGAGTGTCTTATGTATTGTGCATGTGTTGATGCTTTGCCCCAATTTACATGTCGATGCAATTTGAGGTTTATTCGGGTTTTATTGTGGTGCTAGGTTTATTCTGTAGGACTCCCTAGCTTTGTCTATTGATTGACTCTAATGAGTATTGAGTTTTAACTGAGTTTTAAACGATAGGACAACATTGGTGGCATTTTATCAAATCCCTCCAATGTCGGGCTATTTTTTATAAGTTTAATAAAACTACAAGGATGAGATCTCTTGTTGGTTTTCGAAATCAAGATACAAAAAATGTATTATAAAAGCCTCTCCCTAAGCTTAGTATGTATGTATGAGTAATTTAACGATTTTCCCAAATAAGAGAGTGGGTTGTATGGAGATATACATGCATATTATTACTAGTACCCCTTTAGCCCCTAAAGTAGTGTAATGTATGTAGGATATTATGAATGCAGCGTGTTTCCAAAAATTGTGGCACTAAATTAATAGTTCCCAATAACCTAGGTACCGTGGGAGGTGATATGCGGAGGATGTTAGGACGTAAGCTATTTATATGATATGATTACTAACATGTGTGAGTGTCAGCCTCTTTTTATGTATGTTATGTACTTATAGCCTTATGAGAGTGTCTAGAAGTTTTACGATGTTTAGTGGATATTAAGATATCAATTTGCTAGTATTGAATTATTTTGTAGTTATTTTTGGATTAGTAATCAATTATTTGATTACTAACGGATTTCCTATTTATATATGTATTACGCTTGTCAGTAGCCGAAGTAGGTGGACGGATCAAGAGGCTCATGGTAGCGGGGATGGTATTATGTTTTTTGAGTTGTTATGTATTTGGACTTGCGTATTTTGGGGATGTTGATATATGTATTAAGACACGTGATTGATCAGAGATTATGGGGACTAACTATTGTAATATGATTTGTGCTCGTGCCCTAAGTTTGGCTATGATATTATGATTACGTTGAGTGTTTATGCTTGCCTTATCATTATTATATTACTATTTTAATCTTGCAAGGGATTAACTTTGGGGTTATAATCAATATTTTCTTTCAAATAACGCCTTGTGCGATAAAACAAGCTTGAATCTTTCCACATTACCCTTCAATTCCCAATTTGTTTAATATTCATTTACAAACAATGAGTTTTGGACCTTTAGGCAATAGAATAAGATTCTATTGTCTGAAGATCAGAAACTCATTAGTTGTAAATGGATATTTTAACCAATTGGGATTTGAAGAGTAATGTGGAAAGAGTTAAGTTTGTCTTATTGCACAAGGCTTTATTTGAAAGGAATTGATTATAATAAAACCATAGAGTAAATCTTATTATGTAATAGATTTTCTTAAACAAATTGCAAATCAATTCGTTGCTAACAAAAAGGTCAAAATGAGCATTATTCTCAGTATTATCATTACAATGCGGCTTAAAGTTCAACGAAATATAAGAGAGCACATTTGGGAAATGTCTGATCTCCTTTTGAGATTAAGAACACTAAAGTTTAAGTTGTCGGATGATATACTTGTGCATTTAATCTTTTACTCTCTACTTGCACAATTTATTCCATTTAAAATCACTTATCATACTTAAAAATAGAATGAACTCTAAAGTTTATGAATCATTGTCTATGAAGAAGAGAGGTTGTAAGATAAGACAGAAGGCACTCATTTGATAATTTTTTTAAAGTCTAAATTGCCAACATAGAGTGAAAAATGATTATGAATAAAGATATTGCAAGGAGCATCTCAGCACAAGGAGCAAAAATAACTAAATTTAGGTTATATCTATTTCTTTTGAAAGCTGGTCATAATAGTTTTATAGGCTGTTTAAGCTTCAAAGTCCCAAAACATGATAAGGAGCACACCAGGTACATAAAATATATTTGTTGCAGCTCTGTGTATGTTTGTTAAAAAAACATGGGTAGCAGGAGATCACGGTTCACACCGCGTGAAAAGACCACGTGAAGACAGGGTGTTAGGGTTTGATGGTCTAGCACTCAATGATGTTCTGTATCTATGTGTGTTTAATTTCCATTTGCAAGTATGTAGAACAGGTAACCACAACCCCTATGTAAACACTCAACGTCATGACCAAAACTTGACAAAACAACACATTCAAGACTTTACATATTAAAGCTTTATATTCACAAAGATTATCTCAACATCAAATTAGGTAGTTAATTATTCACGTCACATATTTATTCAATTTCAACAAATTAATTTGTAATTACAATATTTAGAATTAAATGCTTATAATGAATTTCCCATTAGGCTTAACAATGAATATTTACCATCTTGAAAAATAGGCATTTTATCATGAGTGCAACATAATAATATAAATTGTAACACCTCAATTTCGGTTCACCTAAGAACCAAATAAAAAATGTTACAATTGAGTCAAGTTATGTCTAAAGTTGCTAATCTGTAAGACTCGATTAATAATATAAATCAAAATAACCAGCTTAGTGTCTCAAGAATGGAAGATATTACTAAATATGCATGAAAATAAATCAAATAAAGATAAAAGTATGTAAGAAGATAATTGCGCTGAACTCAAGTATTTGTAGCATTTATTTGTTCTCCCACCAAAATTGACTTAGGATTACAAAACCCACATATATAATATAAAAAAATGTCCGTAACAGATATCACTGCTGTGGAAAATAACCAAAAATCAAACTATTAAATAAGAGATTACTCTCATTTAAAAAAAACTATTATATACTTCCACTGAACTTTCCATAAGGGTATCTATTGAGGAGCCACTAGGCTGTAAACCCTGTAGTATCCTGAACTGACTGGTCTGCTGATGCCTCTCTTGGCATTTTTTCATTTTTGTCCTGATCCCTTGGGACTACCAGTATATCCTAAGCCCTCTCCTTTCCTCTGTATATCTTCTAGCCCTGAGTAAGAAGGCCGAATAATCTCAGGTAGTTGCCTTTAATACCCTTTGAACCACATGTCCAGACATGTGCTTTACTAAATACTATCCATAGACCTCTACATTATATCTGGGTGTAAGGAACTCAAAATGCAGAGTTGTCAGGATCCCTTGGGAATGGAACAACCCTTTCACTAATCTAGAGCCCGCTGTGACTGGCACATACACATGCTCATGGTACATGCAAGTCGGTTTCACCATCTCTCGTCTCATTGAAAACTCGATAAAATTATATATAGTCCTAGGAAAGGATTTACATAATATGCCTAAAGGCAGCTTGCAGTAGATCTTAGTTCAAAAACATCTTGTGGGTTCTCATCCTCGAGGGTTATTAATCTTGAAAGTAAAATATGTCTGTAACATTCTAATTCGGCCTAAAGGGATGGACCGAATAATGATATTATAGTGTGGAAACTACTCGTTGGGCTACCGCATACAGACTTTACGGAACTGGATCTCAACCCTCCGTGGAGGCTTAAGATGGGCATCAGATTTAGTTTTCATAGAATGCGTGCAGAGTTAGTACTACAAAGGCAGATCTTAGATTTAAAGGAATCCTACATGAACACCCCTAGTTGTAATAGAGGTAGATGGTGACTTTAAAAATGTGATGATCACTTGCAACTAAAGAAGAAGCACACCTCATCTACAGTTTGAGGTTGCATTCTATTGTATATATCATATTCTTACTACTTAGTTCAAGTGATTGGCTTAGGTTTTCTTTTTAGTTACATGAAATGATGCGAGTATAAGGGTCATGGTTACCTATTCCACATACCCTACACGAGCAATAATTGAAGCGTTAGAGAAATTACATTGCATCATCGAGTATGAGGGCATCGAACCGTAGTACCTAAACTTCATGTGGGTCTTCATCTGGTGTGAACTGTAAGCTCCTCCCTCCACCCACATTATTCTAACCAACAAATAGCTGCAACCAAATACATTCTGTGTACTTGACTTAGCTCCCGATCATGTTCAATGACTCTGGGCTTATATACCCTGCAGACAATGGTTAGCCTTGCCCAAAAGTATTGTAGCTCCACAATAATAATATAATATTATAACATTAAAACATGTTTAGCACAACCATCATGGCATACATCAGAATCATATAAGGTTCACATCATTATGGCACACGCCCGTCATATAGTCATCCACAAAATATTTAGTCCAAATCAGAAAACATAACATAAGGCTCCCACCACCACCTCCACTGAGTCACTTGATCCATGCACCTAGGCCGACCAATGTTAGGGAACCTCACCTACATATAATAAAAAACCACGTCAGTAATGAAATAAATTTGATTACCTACCTGAATAATTACTGGTAAAGCAGCAAGCTGGCAAATGGGTATTCCGTTACCTATGGGAATTTAGGAAACTTCAGAATCCCTCACACTGAGCAGTAAGCAAACGTACTTAAATGAGTGTCGTAGCACATGCACGACTAATATTAATATTCATTCATACATCACTTATCCCCTCACATCTTCCATATTACACTCGCCACGGTATTCGAGTGGCAAAAGGAACAATTAAGTTAGTGCCACAAATTCCTGAAATGTGTTGCGTTATTTAGTACACTCATACTCCACACTACCTCAGGGTTTGAAGGAATACTAGTGTGGTCCATTCATCCTTGTTCACACTCTTACTTGTAAAATTCGTAAACCTCATATTTATACATATAGGCTTGGGAGAGGATTTAACATTTAGTTTCTAGATCTTATCTTTCAAAAACCACCAAGGGGCTCAACCTTGAAGTTTTATTAAATACGTGTAGAAAACAAGGCTAAATAGCCTAACATCGGAGGGAGTCGATTAAATGCCACTAATGTCGTCCTATGTCTAAAGCATGGTAAAACTCAACACACAAGGAGTCAGGTAGAGATGAAGCAAATGGAGAGTCCTACAGACCTAGATGAGTAGAAGTTCATATTCTAGTTGGTGAGCTCACCTGTGATACTTAGCACGGAGATGGAACCAAATAAGAATCGGGTCACATCAGCATGCAAAATAAGGGAAAGCCTTCACACATGCTCAACACCTAAACATCACTTAATTATCTTAATTAGGTCATGCATGAAGTGTTAAACTTTATTAGGTAACTTAATTAAGGTTTTGGTTTCATGTTCATATAACAGGCTTTAATTAATTCTAGTTAATCTAATGGGTAACCCATACGATTTTTTGGACAGGCCTAACAATGTCCAAATGGTCAAAATTTTGGATAGGTGGTCCTTTACACTCTAAGGCTGAGAGGTAAATTCCACCAAGGCTGGACCATGGTCCAATCAAGGGGAACAAGTCTCATTAAGCTCAGCCCTAAGGTGTTGGAACAGTGTTCCTGGGCCGCCCACCAATTTTGTAACTGTTTGTTCATGGGCTAAATGACTCCAAATTGGCTTGGTTCAGTGCACCTAGTTAGCTAACACGTTCAGCTTGATTTCAGTAAGATTTAATCTCAATTTACTTTTTAAATGGGCCTAAATGAATTTTACAATTTGGATCACTGGATGGACTATTTTGGAGCTATCTGGGCCCTAACTAATTATAAATTTGCAAATAAAATTAGGAACCTACCCAAATGGCTCCAAAATTGGTTGCAGTGCTATTGAAATATAGGGTAAGGTGTGAACCTAGTTTTACTAAAATCCAACACCATTAACCAAAAAGTAAGGTTTCACCCTACATCTTTACACTGTCCAAGTAAGTACCTCCAAAGCATATTTAGATGATTCTTACTCATTTCCAAAATTAATATATTTTAATTAGACACTTATTTTAACATAACATTTTTTACCAAATTTTATTAGCTTAAAATTGGTGGCTTAATATATAACACAATCGCAGATCATGCTCACAGTCACAAACAGAATAGGAAACATAAGGTGTACTTAGGGGTAATTTTTATGATTATTTAGTGGTTATATTAGGCTTAAAACTTTACCACAAAATCTTAAAATCACCACGAACAAACTTACATGTTTTTTGTCAATAGATCCTACAAGGTTAGAGAGTAAAGATTGAAGAAATGGGGCTTATTTCACTATAATGGTGAAAGTTGCCACATTTCCTCACTTTTTAACCACATGCAAGCACATTCTAGGCCATGTCAGGTAAAACTCCCAACACAAAAGTTGTAGATATACATCTTATGAGTGCAATGAAACAAGAATCATGCAAATTTAACATTAGAGTGCCAAGATATTATTTTTATGCTGAAACAGTGCAGATCAGTGACCTACATGCATTATAAAAAATATGTCTATTTATTTACATGGAAAAATAAGATATATGAGTTCTTAAAATGCTCATAATAGGAAGATCTAGATAGTAAAAATTCCGTAAAAATTAAAACATACAAAAATGCTAGCAATTAATATTAGAAAAAGGGAAATAGAGGTTGCACAAACCTGAAACTAACTAGGAAAGACCAGGGGGAGGTCTTTTGAGGCATCCAACCTCAAAATCTACCACCCTAGGAGGCTAGAAACGTGGAGGTGATTGGAGCTCCAAGGAGAAAGAAGAAATCTAAAGAGAGGAGAAGAAGGTTGTTGGAGGTGGGGAGGGAAGGATAAATGGTGAAAAGGTGAGGGAAGGGATGAGTTTTATAGAAAAAGGGTGGTTGGCTTGGTGAAGTCATAGGAATGGGTTTCATACCTAAAGAGGTTTGTGTTGGATAAAGAGGTATTTGTGTCATACTTAAAGAGGTATGGTTGGATTAGATAAAGAGATATGAGTTGGGATATCTAAAGAGGTGTGGGGTTGGGTTAGCCCAAAACCCCAAAACTTAGGGTTTTCACCTTAAAGCGATTGGACCCACATCGGGAATTGCACTGTAGGTCTCAAAGAGTGGTTAAGACAGTCCGAAAGGGTTGTCAAATACATGGGAAGCACACAAAAGATACATGAGGACACGGTCCTAGGATCTTATTATATATGACTTGACTTGACCAAACATGAAAAAACTGGGCTTGTAGAATCCAAACAGCCGTATCGAGAGCCAAAGGAGGTTAATGCCAACAAACTTACACCATACTATCCACGAACCACAACAAGAAGGGTCCTGATTCGGGTAACAACCAAATTGATAGTAAAACCCTCGGGAGGATTACAAGCTCCCCCACTTGGAAAAGCTCTGCCCCGGAATTTCCTAAGGGATTACACACGCAAAAGCATGCCACAACATACAACATACAATAGCACTCAACCAAAACACGGAAGGGTACTAATATTTCGAATACTTGTCCTCCACAAGGTAGAGTTTGGGGAAACGCTACCACATTTAAACTAATGTAAGGGTTCTCGAATTACCAAAATCAGTCAAAAAATTGCCGAAAAATTGGGTTGAAATAGCCTCTTGAGTCTACTAGGCTGAACCAGGTCAATTGAGCTGAATTGAACCTAGTTGAAGGGCTGAATCAACCTGGTGGGCTGGGAAGACATAGGCATGGACTAGCAGAATCGAGCACAGGTTGGCGTGTAGGTGAATAGGACTTGCTGATGTGAATGCGGGCAAGCAGGCGTGGACGCAGGCAAATGATCTGATAGTGCCCATCACCATAAATTGCCAATGGTTGTGATGCTGGGGTCATCATTGGTTGGGATCGATGGCCCAGCCGACGAGGAACATGGTGGTGGTGGTGATTGACTGAGCCTGGCCGGCAGTTGGTCAAAAAATGACCAGTAAGCGGCGAAATTGCCACCAAGTGTGGAGATGTCACCGGCGATGATTGCGGCCACAATAGTGGTCAAGGTCAGTCACAAATGAAAAATCTCGGCTAGGGAAAGCTATATGGGTGGTCAGCCTCGCCAGAGGAGGCTCTCTGTAGATGGAAAATGGCAATGGCAGGGATGGAAACTAATGATAAAAACTCTATCGCTAGTGGTGGTGACTGGTATGGAACGATAGCTGATCGCAAGGCAGTTACGATGGTACCAGTCCTGTGGCCGGAGGTGGACCGAAGAGTCACCAATGGTGGCCCAATGTAGCAGCGACGCTAGGGGTGGAAATCATCCAAAATCGTGAGCAATCTCTAAAATATAAATGGGTGAAAGCTAGGGCTAAGTGGATGGCTCTGATCTTGTAACATGGCACAATCTGAACGCCCAACAACTTGTGGGCCTAGTGGGGCCCACCTTTGGGTATATGTAATATATATATACCCATGCACGAAAAACTCATATCGAAACCATTCAAAGTCAAAATTGACTTGAGGCCTAAAAGTGGCTTTATAGGCAGTAATCGAGGCAAGAAGGCTAAATGGGTCTCGAAACTCTAAACTCAATTGGGTGAAAATCTGTAACTCAATCAAGTTATGCTCACAAGAGCAATCCGGCAATCCAAAATCCCTAAAATGCATTTAAATAAGATACCATAAAAATCCCAAATGGATACTAAACATTGCAACAGCCATTCCTAAAACCCTGACTAACACATACAAAAAAAATCTATATACCTCATGTATACACTGATAACTCATACTCTGTTGTAGAATAACTGAAGCTATCATCTACATGTTGGCATACTTGGCCTCCATAACTTGCTCCTACGGCTATCTAGGCCCCACACTCATGGTTTGAAAACTAGTCTGACTCGAACTCACTCAAACCGACTCGAGATTGGCTTGAACTAAGTAAAATTATAAGCAGATAAACCCGAAACTGGGGTTTTACAAAAATAATATCAATTTAATTCCTTAATAAGATAATTACATCACCGACAAAAATATATTATAAGTGTTGTCTCAATAGCTCAAATTTTAAATTTAGATTTTTATTTGGTATCACCCAATAAACATTAACCTACGAAGCAACAATTATTTACAAAGTTAACAATAACCTGGATAACAATTTATTAACTTTTAATATTTCTAAAATATTACCCAACAAGCATATTAGACTATATATTGTATCTTATTATTTAATATCACTTTTATTAATGTCTTGTGATACCACTCAAAAAATTATTTTAAACTACTTAATTCGATAATAGTTCAAACTTTATTCATTTTAAGCATCCTATTACGGTTCAACATTTGTGATTATCACTATATAATATTTTAATAGCCCATATTACTAGTTTAATTGACTCATTATTAAAATAACCAACTTTATCTGCTTCTTGCTTAATTTTTAAGTCTTTAATATAGTTTATTAATAATCATATTATAACTGATGTGTTATTAACTACTATTACATTGGTGATAAAGGTAAAAACTTCACTTTATTAATCACTTATAACTACCCATATTTACTAATAAACTATAATAAATGAATTGATTACAAGAAATTAGTCAATATAGTAATATGAAATTACCCATGGATTAATATGGTTTGTTTAAACCAATCATGATTATTTGTAGGCAAAAGTTGGTTATTAATTTAATCACCATGATTACTTAGATAAGCAAAGATCATTTTTATAATCTAAATTAATCAGAACTGTTATATAAATAATTAAAAATATAATTCATTAATTAATTGATAATAAGAATTTCTATAAAACATATATAAGTCATAAATTTATTCCAACATATACTAACACACAACAATAACATAAAATAATTATATTACCCATGAATATTTAGTATAATAATTAATTGATTTAGCGTAACAGTTACCAATATTCAATATAATACCAATATTAACATGAATTATGGGTTAACACTAATAATATTTGTCCTAATACAAAACAATAATAATATTAATATTAATTAATACAAACGAAGACATTAATCATAATACTAATAAACACTAAGCATAGCAATTCATTTAATCAAACAACAGCAACAAGCAGAAAAATAAAATAGAAGCGGAACGACACAATAAGTATAGCTATCCTCCCAAGACTACATGCAACAAGGTAAAAGAATGGCCACGTTACACACACGCAGCAAGGTGCAAGGAGTAATAGATCATGTTATCGACAAGACAACCAAGTAATTAGAACCAGTAGAATACATAAAAAATATATTAGAGGATAGGTAATGAACCAAACAACCAGCAATAAAGAAGTTTCCCCACACCCAAGCAGCCACCACGAGCACAGAACAAACCAACAACACGAAAAAAGGAAACAATCAACAAAAAAGGGAATGATGGAATGTATGCATACATGGTAACAAGAGCGTGGGAAAAACACGGAAAGGGAGCAGGAGGATACCGGATGATAAAGGGAAGGAGAAGAAGATGAAGAGAAGAGAAAGCAGCGGTGGTAGGAGGGAAAGGACTTGTTCAAGGGTTTTTAACGGGAAAAGAAATGCGACCAACTTCCCATAAAATCTTCCAAAAATTCTATAACATTCCAAAACTCCTTGTCCTAATCTAGGGCTTACCAAACGTAGTGATGCGAAGATCAAGCTCAAAGTTTATTCGAATTCAACTTGAAATCGAACGAGTTTTGAATATACATATTCAAAATCAACTTGAACATTTTTTATACTATTTGAGGTCGACTTCGAGTTTGAATACACTTAAACTGTTAAATTTTGAAGAGCTCAAAACTCGCTCGTTTGGGAGCTTGAAACTAGCTCATTCAGGAGCTCGAAACTAACTCATTTGAGATCCCGAAACTAGGTCGTTTATGAGTTCGAAATCAACTTAATCATAAAGTCGAAAGTAACTCTTTTAGGAAAAAACATCCAATTATAGAGATTAAAATTAACAAAAAGTAGTCTATCAACATATTTATATAAACTATCTCAATAATAAAAAGTTTTTTCAATTTTCAACCATGTTTCATTTTTAAATGTAGTACCCCAATTTCGGTTCACCTAAGAATCGAGTCGAGTCATGTTTTAAAATTGTTGGTCGGTAAGACTCAATAGATAAAATATATCGAAACAACCCACTTGGTGTCATGAGAATGGAAGACATTGTTAAATACGCATCAAAACATATCAAATATAAGTAAAAGTAAGAAAAGAAATATATGCACTGAGCTCAAGTGTGTAGCATTTATCTATCCTTCTACCAAAGTCAGGATTTACAAGACTTACATATATTATATTAAAAATATTAGTAATGAGTGTTACTGATCTGAAAATAACTAATACAATTTGACAAATGAGTATTCCATTACCCATGAAAACTTATAAAATTTCAAGATTGCCTCACACTGAGCAGTAAGCAAACATACTTAAGTAAGTGCCTGCTAGCATGCACAACAAATGTTCATATTCATACAAACAATGCTTACGCCCTCACACCTTCCATATCACCCGCCACGATACTCGAGTGGCAAAGGAACAGTTAAGTTCGTGCCACAAATTCTGGAAATGTCTTGCATTACGCAATACCCTCATTCACCGCACTACCTCAGGATTTGAAGGACTACTAGTGTGGTCCATACATATATCCGTACTGCCTCACTCTCTTATTCATAGAAATCCATAAAAATGCATGTACTTATATAATAGGTTTAGGAAAGAGGCTTATGTCATATATTTCTAGAGCTTAAGTTCGAAAACCAACAAGTAGTTTCATCCTTATAGTTTTATTAAACATGTGTAGAAAACATGGCTAAATAGCCCGACAATGGAGGGATCCGATAAAATGCCCCTAATGTCGTCTTACATCTAAAACATGGTCAAACTCAACACACAAGGAGTCAAACAAAGAGGGAGAGTCCTACTGACTTGTGGTCCAAGCTCAAAGTGTATCTGCACATCTACGGTGAGTTCGGACTCCGAAACCTTCATCGGAACCCATTACTAAATAAAATACTAACATCTCTATATAATGCATACTTGTGGTGTGTGGTCATATCATCAATACATCCTAATAAAGAAAACAATGCTAACAAACCTATAACTAAACATACATGAAAATCGATACATAATAATAATAAATAATAAATAAACAAGAAAATACACTAATAGATAATTAGATAAATAATAAATGCATAAACATGAACAATACTCTAATCATAAAATAATAATATAATTATACTATATAAATATACCGGTAAACACGTGTAAATATCAACATATACTCGTGTTAGTAATCATATAAATTAATATATAATAATTTATTAAATAAATAAACAAACAATTAATACTCATTAATCATGAAAATTAATAATATCATAATCATACAATACAAGAATACATAATTAAATACAAATAAATAATAACATACACATAATGAACAAATACACACACACACACACAATTTAGTAAACATAATAAGACTAATATTCATAAGTAAATATAATATTAATAATATCAAATAATCATGTAAGCATTCATCATATGTGATACACATATAAATAAAAATAAATAAATAATAATGAATAAATAAATAAATAAAATAATAAATAAAGAAAAATAATCATAACATCCAATCATGTTAAATCATATGAATATGACACCTAAACTAATATAGGTGTCCTTGAATTACCAAAATGGTCGAGAAACAGTTGAAAACGGACTGAAACTGAGTTAAACCGAATCGAACCTAGCTAAACCAACCGAATCAAACGGGCTGAACCAACTCGATTTGGGTTAACTAGAAAATGAGTTGGGTTGACTAGGCAGACATGAACTGGCCTGATGGACGAGGACTCGGGCACGGCGAGGTGGATGTGAACGCGGGCAGTGAATGCGATCACGGGCAAACAAGTAAATTGGTGGAGGTAGTGGCGCCCGTTTTAAGAACGCCGACGGCAGCGCAGCTAGGGTACTCTGCCAGTCGGGATCGACAAAGGGCATCACAGTGGAGGTGTTGGTGGTGTTGATCGATGGAGTCTCAGCCACCGGCTGGCCGGGAAGAAGGCGGTATCGCCGCCAGGTGTAGTGATGTCGTTGGCAGCAATCATGGCCATGGCGGTGGTCATGGGCTATTTTACTAATTTCACCAATAAGAGAGTGAGTAGTCCAGAGATATATATAGACCGCACTAGTACTCCTTCAAACCCTAAGGTAGTGTGGTGTATGAGGGTACTGTGTAATGCAACACATTTCTATAATTTGTGGCACTAACTTAACTGTTCTTTTTGCCACTCAAGTACCGTGGTAGGTGAAATATGGAAGATGTGAGGGAGTAAACATTGTATGTATGAATATGAACATTTGCTATGCATGCGAGCTGGCACTTGTTTAAGTATGCTTGCTTACCGCCTAGTGTGAGGTAATCTTGAAGTTTCATAAGTTTTTGTGGGTAATGGAATACCCATTTGCCAGATTGAATTTGCTATTTTTCAGACCAGTAAGACTCGTTATTGACATTTTTGATATAATATATGTAGGTCTTGCAAATCTTGAGTCGACTTTGGTATAAGGACAGATAAATGCTGCACACACTTGAGCTCAACGCATTTATTTCTTTTCTGACTTTTACTTATATTTGATGTGTTTTGACGTGTATTTAACAATGTCTTCCATTCTCATGACACCAAGAAGGTTGTTTCTATCTATTGTATTGATCGAGTCTTACCAACCAATAACTTAAACATGACTCAACTCGATCATAACATTTCTGATTAGGTTCTTAGGTGAATTGAAATCGGGGTGTTACAAGTGCACTTTCTTTGATACATAGAAAAATTATTATTAGCAACAAGTAATATTTTTGTATCAGCTACATTTAATGTGAGCCCTTAGATGAAAAGGATGGTTGGATGATAAAATCAATTTTGTCCAAGTCACAAAAAATATAGCCATGTGATCTAGATGGCTGGCTATATTTATGTAACACCCCAATTACGGTTCACCTATGAACTTGATTAGAAATGTTACACTCGAGTCGAGTCTTGTTTAATATTGTTGGTCAGTAAGACTCGATAGATAAAATAGATCAAAATAACCTTCTTGGTGTCATGAGAATGGAAGAGATTGTCAAATAAGCATCAAAACACATCAAATATAAATAAATGCAAGAAAGTAAATACTGTGTTGAGCTCAAGTGTGTGTAGCGTTTATCTGTCCTCCCACCAAAGTCCGACTCAGGATTTGCATGACCTACATATATTATATGAAAACCATCAATAACAAATGTTACTAGTCCGAAAAATAACTAATACAATCTGACAAATAGGTATTCCATTACCTACGAAAACTAATGAAACTTCAAGATAGCCTCACACTAGGTGGTAAGCAAATATACTTAAGTAATTGCCGGTTCACATGCACGGCTTATAATCATATTCATACATACATACAACGCTTACGCCCTCACACCTTCCATATCACCTACCACGGTACTCGAGTGGCAAAATGAACAGTTAGTGCCACATATACTAGAAATGCGTTGCATTATACAGTACCATCATACATCGCACTACCTCATGGTTTGAAGGAGTACTAGTGTGATTCATACATATCTCCATACCGCTCACTCTTTTATTTGTGAAATATGTAAAAATGTGCGTACTTATATAATAGGCATAGGAAAGAGGCTTATATCATAAATGTCTAGAGCTTAAGTTTGAAAACCAACAAGGGATCTCATCCTTGTAATTTTATTAAACATGCGTATAAAACACGCTTAAACTCGACACTCTAGGAGTAAGCAGAGAGGGAGAGTCCTACGGACCTGTGGTCCAAACTCGAAGTATATCAGCACTTCTAAGGCGAGCTCAGACTCCGAAACCCACATCGGAGCCCACTACTAAGTAAAATACTAACATCTCTATATGATGCATACTTATAGTGTATGCTCATATCATCAATACATTTTAATAAAGAAAATAATGTTAACAAACCTACAACTAAATACTTGGCACGCAAATCAAGGCATAATAATAATGAATAAACAAATAAATATGCACATAGATAATTAGGTAAATAATAAATACATAAACATAAATAATACCATAATCATAAAATAATAATATAATTACACCATATAAATATACACGCAAACACTAGTAAATATCATATATACTCGTGTTAGTAAACACATAAATAATTAAATAATTAAATAATAATCCCATAAATAATAAATAAATAGTTAATATTCATTAACATGAAAAATAATAATACCATAGTTATACACTATAAGAATGCATAATTAAATACAAATAAATAGTAACATACACGCAAACATACAAATAAATTTACAATTTAATAAATATAATAAGGCTAATATTAATAGGTAAATATAATATTAATAATAACAAATCAGCATCTAAACATTTGTCATATATGATAACCATATATATACAAATAAATAAATAACAATGAATAATTAAATAATTAAATAAAACAATAAATAAAGAAAATCATCATAACATCCAATCATGCTAAACAATGTGATTATGCATCTAAACTAATACATAGAAGTTCTCGAATTACTGAAAATAGTGCAAGAACAGATGAAAACAAGCTCAACCGGCACGAACCAAGCTGAACCAGACCAAATCGAAAGTGCTGACCAACCTGGGCTAGAAATGGGCTGCGTTGGCTGAGTAGACATGAACAGGATGGGTGGACTCGGAGTAGCAAACTTGAGCACGATCACATGGACACAAAAATGGGTAGGCAAATGAGGTCTTGGGTAGGTGGACCACGAACGGGCAAACGGACAAACAGGCAAGACAGAGGGCAACAATGCCTGTCGCTAGAGAACGCTGACGGCAACGCAGCTAGTATCGCCGCCGATTGGGATCAATAGGGGGATGATGAGGAACGTGATGGCGGTGATGACCGGTGGAGTCCAACCACTGGTCGGTCAGAAAATGGCCGAAAAGGGGAGGCCTCGCCGCCGTGTGTAGCAACGTCACCAGCGGCGATCGCGGCCTCGACGGTGGATGATGTTGGTCCCAAGTTGTAGATCTCAACGAGGGAAAGCCATCGGGGTGGTCGGATTGGCTAGTGGTGGATCACTGGAGTGAAAAATGGTCCAAACAGTGGCAGCGGCAGTGATGAACAGTGATAGAAAACTCAGTCACTGATGGCGATTGCGGCGGCACCGGAGGTTGTGAGTGGTACGAATGGAAAGCCAGCCATGAGATAGTCACTGTTGTACTGAATGGGTGGTTGAAGGAGGGTTGGGATCTCATCGGTGGCGAGCCTAAGTGGCGGCAGCGGTAAAGGTGGAAAACACTAAAAACGGGAAAAAACCTCAAAATCTATATGGGAAGCTAGGGTTGAGTGAATGGCTCAAATTTGGTCACATGGCACAATCTGAACGTCTGACAATTCAGTAGCCTAGTGGGGTCCACCTATGGGTATATGCAATATATTTATGGACGGAATGCTCGGATCAAGACCATCCAAAGTCGAAACTGACTCGATTCTTAAAAATGACTCTATAGGAGGGAATCGAGGCAGGAAGGGTAAATGGGCATCGAAACCCTAAACGTACTAGTTGGGTCCAAGGGGTACAATCCGATAGTCTAAAATCCCTGTGATGCATGCAATGAGATACCCAAAAAATCTTAAATGGATACTAAATGCTGTAACAACCTAGATCTAGGCCTAAAATCTTGATTAACTCATAAAAATCATATGTATACCTCGCCTATACACTGATAACTCATGCTCTACAGTATCATAACTGAAACTATCATATGTGTGTCGGGTATAATCAATCTCAACAACATGCTCATATGGCCATCTGGGCCTCATACTCATATTCATAAATTGTTTTGCCTTGAGCTCGTTCGAATAGATTCGAAACTCCCTGCGCTGGACAAAACTAAAATCGGGTAAAACCTTTACCCAAAGAATAGGATTGCCTCGAACTGGACAAAACTAAAATCAAGTAAAACCCTAACCCAAAGAATGGGGTTTTACAATTTATATGTTGCTGATATCTCTATATCATCTGTCGGTAATACTAAGCATTCTCTTTGATATATAGATAAATATTTTGTTTCATATAAATAGCAATCATTGTGTAAAACTTGGGTTTTGGCCTGACGGTTTTAATTTTGGTCCGGTTGCGACCCAAATTGAGTTGCATGCGCTACCCTTTTTTCGTGTGCCTTTATAAGATATGTGTGTGCAAGCCATAGCCCTAGTCTCCCTAGTGCTTGGTGCCGCCTGGCTGAAAACTACGCTATATCAGCTCTTACTTTCAATTTTTATTGGAATTGAGTCTAGTTAGGTTTAGGATCAAGTCCATCATGTGTTCTAGTGTATTTGTCATGTTTTTGAACCCTATTTGGATAATCATGTCCCCTGTGGGACTCATGGCACGATTCTCAAGGTCCTCGAGCCCCTTGGGGTGAAAACTCTAAGTGTGCAAAACATGTGTTGAGCGCAATGGCGCCCTACAGTGCCCTTGCACCAGCCATATTAGGGTTAGGGTTTTGGGTAAGGGCCCAAAGGTGCTAGTACAGTGTCCTTGCAGCAGGTAGCCAATGGAAGTTAAAAAGAAAAGCAGCAGGTTGCCAATGGAAAATCAACGTAAAGTTAGTTCTTATATTGGGTCAACTCACTACTACATTTAAGGAAGCTTTTGTCATATTGTTACCGTGTTTGGGGATTTTTTGTACATGTATGTCAGGATTTAAAAAGGATTTTTAATGTTAGGATGCATATTAGCCTTTGTTTTTTATCTTGTTGATCCTATTTTTGGTCCGTAGCCCCTGGCCCCGTTATAACCCATAAAGACCCATTAATTCCATTGAATTAGCATTGCCTACATTAGTGGAGATGGGAGCAAAAGTAAAACATATTTAAACATGTGCTTGATTGTATCATCTTGGTTGCATATGAGAATGATAAGCCAATGGATTGTCTTACATACACACACACACACACACAAAGAGCCTTCTTTTGGGTGTGATTGATGAATGGGAATTTCTAATTTGATTGACATCTTGTTGCCTATAGATAGTTTGATTAAGAATCATATGAGAACATAATGGGACTAAGTATTTTTGTGTAGTAAAATTTCTTGGTTTTGATATTTTCTCAGGATGCGTAAAAGTTTAAGTTTGAAAGTGTGTTAAGTGTTTAAAGTATACAATATTTACCCATGTTTTTAATATGATTTTGTACTTCCCAGGTATAAACATTATTAATTAGGTGATATTTCTCGTTAAATTCTAGTTAATTAATATTTTATGAGATATGCTTAATTTTAGAGTTTTAATACAGAAAAAGATGAAACAAATTAAGCTTTGGAATTGAAAGGTCAGGGCTACCCAATGGCTACAATTTATGGTGTTGACAAAGTTTGATGAAGATAGACGTACATTGTTTTGGCTGCATTTGCGTATGTTGAGGAGTTGGAAATTGAATGGACTTCATAATTAATTAGACTAGGTCGATTTGTGAACTCCTTCTTTAAATTCATATATCTAATGACCATCTCTTCTTCTATATAAAAGGGTGGTCATTTGTTGTTTAAAATATCTCAACTTTTGGCTTAGAAGTAGTTTTAGTTTTTATAACTCTTTTCTTTTCATAATGAGAAGTAATTTCTTTTTATAATGTTTTCTATTTTTATTATTGAGTAATTGTGTATTTTGTTCTAGAGAAGAATGAAACTAGATATGATTTAATTGAAGTCATTTCAACCTCTTACTCTTTTATTCAATCGGATTGTTTGAATTATTATGTTCTTAATACTAACAATAGATTGATCATCTATTTTTTAGATTATGAGGTTAAATTAAATTTTGGGAGAAATTAACTAGATTAGTCATTGATAATTCATCACATGACGAGTCTTTTGACTTGTTTGTCGTTGTGGTCAGGAGATACACAACACCATATGCAATTGTAAGGCAAATCTTAATGCAATATTTTGTTGATTAATCAATTATCACCGGGAGGTAGAAATTGACGCAAAATAATAGAAGCATGAACGAGCTAGAGCCACCATGTTATATAATTATCCTAGATCGACAATCCGAGGGAATAAGGGATAAGAGTAAGATTTGATGAAGATTAAATTCATGTTAAGGGAAATTCAACTCTAGAATGAGTTTTATCATTTCAACTTCTCCTTTTATTTAAAGTTATGATTTAGATTTAGTTAAGTCAATTATTTTTGTTTTGCTCTAAATTTTATTTTCTTTAATTAATTTAAGGATATTCATCTTTCTGTGGGAACAATACTCGAATTTATCATTATATTACTTGTTTCAACCGTGTATACTTGCATGTCATTAAAATTATTCGAACAGTTCATAAGAATGTTCTTCTCCACCTCTGATTGGCTCCATGTGTGGGGTTTTAATCACGTTTTAAACGTAGGATGGCGTTAGTGTAACACCTCAATTCCGGTCCACACTCGTGAACCGAACCGGCATGTTACAGGCCTTGGTTAGGTCTGCTAACCCTAATCCAACTCGTGCGGATCTAATCTCGGCATCTTAAGATGAAAATACGACTCGTCATGCATGAATAAATGCACAGAATCCTAACATGATACTACATGGATGACATGCAAAGTAATTCATACAACAATACGATTACGATCAAAATCAATAAAAATTCTAAAATAAAACAGACAGATTCTCCTCTAAAAGTGTAATTAGGGGCCACCCTGTTAAAATAATATATATATATATATATATATATATATATATATATATATATGCATGTATCAACAATTTCATTTACACACAATCTAATATGCTGTAAACTCACTTTGAAGCTTGGGTCTCAACCCACAACGCTTCCACTTACGCAATCTATTCACATTTCCATTTCCTGTCATCATGTCTTAGTATTTCATCTCATCATGTCCTCATATTTTAGCATTTAATCACATCACATCAATATAATAACATCATAACAAAATATAACCACTCAATCGACTAACATGTGTGCAAGTGACAACAGTGTTGCTCCGTCCAAACTGGCTCCTCCAACTCGTGATTATTATCTACATATAGTATAAAAACACGTCAGTAACAAGTGTTACTGGTCCGGAAAATAAAATAACTATAACAAGCTGGCTATGAGAGCAAACTCTCATATGAAAGAAAACATCATATACTCCTCGTGAACACTCTGAAGGGCACCTACTGAGGAGCCAATGGGCTGCAGACCCGGTAGCATCCCGAACTGACTGATCTGTTGCTGCTGATGCCTCTCTCGGCATTTTCTTACTTCATTTTCTGGTCTCAAATCCTAAGCCCTCTCCTTACCTCCATATTTCTCCTGGCCTTGAGCACAAAGGCCGAGTACTCTCAGGCAGTCGCCTTTAGTACCCTTTAAACCACAAGTCCGGACATACGTTGAACTAAACAGTACCCGTAAACCTCCACACTCTCCGGGTGTGAGGAACTCAAACGCGGAGTTGTCAGGATCCCTCGGGAATGGAACAGTCCGCTGCACTAATCCAGAGCCCACTTTGACTGTCACGACATCCGCTCATGGTACGTGCAGTCAGTTTCTCCATCTCTCGTCTCACTAAAAACTTGATAAATATTATATATATAGGCCTGGGAAGGGATTTATATAATAGGCCCGAATAGGGGTGGGCATCGGTCGGACGGACATTGGATGAATTATTGTCCATGTCCGTCCAAAATTTCGTCGGACAAAATTTGTCTGACCAACATTCAGACATCAAATTGTCCGTCGGGCCCAAGCAATGTTCGCGGACAGTCCAAAATTACAGTATTCTCTTATGCACCGTCACTGCCTCCACCGTCGCCTGCCCTCTACTGCCACACTCTGCACTGCCAGCGAACCTCCGCTGGAACCGTTGGAATTGGCTCGGCGAGCCTGACGCATCTACGACGTCGACGTACTTGGCGGTGGTGGTGGCTCACCTGAAAATGGCTACACAGAGGTGGTCGGTGATGGGTGACTAGATCCGGTCGGCGTAGGCAGCGATGGGCTCCGCTCTTGCATGGGAAGGCCATGGGAGGGTCGGCAATGTCAAAGCGGTGACTGGATGGCCGCGGCAACGGTCGCCAGCGGTGGAGTCGATGATGCGAGCACATCGCTAGGCTCAACAATTCCGGCATCGTGGAGGCTGGGAGACGGCAGATGCGCTCGGGGCGTCACAGCAATGCCACGGTAGGGCCTAGCGGTGAAGATCGGCGGCAGGCAACATCAGTGGCAGAGACCATGACAAGCAAAGGGGGCGGCATGGCAGGGGTTTGGACGGGGAAGAGAAAATGGGTCTGGGGTTTGATTGATGGCAATATCGTAAATAAGACTTGACTCGCCCATGTCTCGTGTCAATAATAATAACTAACTCAGAATAAATCCTAAAAAATTCATAAAATCAGAAAAAATCCCATAAAATAAAATAAACACTACAACATCATAATGACATTCTATTACTAACAACCCACCCAAATTCCCCGTAACGCGTCCTAACGCGGTAAGCGGCCTAAAACTAATTCCACGATCAACTATATATAAAATAAAAAAATAATTGGCATACTCTATATATTCTGATAACTCATTTTTTTCTGTTCTGTTCATGATGTTATCATCATATACTTGGGTATGCATGACCCTCATGGCTCATACACCCGACCAGCGTCGACTCAATACACATATTCTAAAACATACTCGACTCGAACGACGATTGAACCGATCGGTTCATAAGCATAAAACCCTGACTCAGATCGCGGGTTTTACATTATGTTTATAATGTGATATATTTTTTCAAAGATGGATCATGCAAGTTCATTATTAAATGTCACTGAACAAAGTAGAGGTGAAATGATAGCAAAAATTCAGATTGCTAAAGAAAGAGAATATATGAACAGTACATTATCAAAAAGAGAAAAATAACATCTGGTGTATGCGCCTATTTTGATAGAAAATATTAGAAGAATGGATCATCTCCTATTTGTCATTATTGTGAAAAGAAGTTTGAGAGAACTGAAATTTATGAAACTACTCATTTATAGAGGCATATTGAAGGGAAATATCTTAATTTCAAAATAAAGAGGATATAAAACATGACTAATTAACTTTTTTGTATTTTTTCATGTAGGTGAGCTAGATGAAGAATCAATTATTACAATATTTTATCTTTGAAGTATATGTAATATTGGACTATATTTTGATGTCAATGATTATTTTAAAGTTTCTATACATTGATTATCTTTTGTTTGACTTTAAAAATTTAGAGCATGTTAACTAAATTGTAAGTGGTTTGATATGATTATTAATGTGAATGTATAGTTCTAAATTCCTAAATATAAGAGTGACTTTTATCCTTTTTATATGTATGTCATTTTTGGATATTTAAGATATTAAATATCAATTTTATGTATAAACTTAATTAATTTTACTGTATATTTATATTTTAAAATTTTCATAAACTATAATATTAGTCTTACAAATATTGAAGACATTATATTATTGATATAAAATATCAGACACTCGGTCGATCGTTCGGTCGGACAAAAAAATGTCCATGTTTGGTTTGTTTTAATTCGAGTCGAATTTGGTCGGTCAAATTCGGTCGGAAGGCAACTTGTGGTAGATCTTATTTTCAAAATCATCCTCAAGGGATCTCATCCTCGAGGGGTTATTAATCCAGAAAACTGTTTGGTTAAATGGCCCGAGTTAAGTGGGATCCAATAAAACGCCACTTAACCCATCCTGCAAATAATAAAATAAACATACAATAGAAGAGAACGTAAAACAGAGACGAGTCCTAAACGGACCTGGTAGAAGCTCCAAGCGTGTCATCGCGGCCTAAGCGGCGAGCTCCTACTCCGTACCTACACATCAAAACTAAATACTAACTGCCCGCTAACTAAATGATGCATCAAACTCAACACAATCAAACAACAAAATCATCAATCGTCAAATAATCATAAATATGAAAATAATTCTAACTCATCCTATTCATACCAATTTTATTGTATTTTTCCTAAGTTACATCATACGTGATTAACATGCTCAAATTTATTTTACATCATCAGATCACTTAACATTCATTCTCAATTAATTGCATCATGCAATCATCACTTCATTCATACTCATGCATTTATCATGACAATTGATCAGTCCTAGCATATTGTGCTAACATTCATCAATTTTAAATGATCAATTTGGAGGTAATTATACCTCATGTCTGAAGTTGATCAGGTTCGACTGGATGAACTCAGTGGAAGATCAGCTAAATTCCAGCGAATCCAATTTTCTGGCAAGTTCCGGCGGCGGTGTCTATTGGCTGAATAGCAAGGGTATTGGGTACCATTGGAGCCAGCTCGGCAGAGCCCGACTCATCTACGGCATCAACATGGTCGGCGGAGGCGACGGCTTGCTAGAAAATGGTAAAAAGAGGCGGCGGCAATGGGTGACTAGATCCGACTGGCCTGGGTGGCGATGGCCTTCGCTCTGGTCGGGAAAGGTCGCTAGGTGGTCGAGGGTGCCAAGGCTACCACTCTATCATGGCAGCGACGGAAGTGCAACGTGGGTGCGGCTCTAGTCACGATGGTCCAGCATTGTGGAGGCCGGATGGTGGCCGGGCCTGATCGGGTCAGCACTGTGGACGCCATGGTGAGGCCTAGCGGCGACAATCGGTGGCAAGGCGACGTCGGCCACGGTGGCGGCAACCCGCATGGGGGCGGCGTCAGGGCAAGGGTTTGGACGGGAAGGAAGAAGAAAGTGTCGGGGGAGGGAGAAAATAACTAGGTGACAAACTTGTAAATGAGACTTGACTCGACTCCGTCTTGAGTCAAGAATAATAACTGACTCGAAATAAATCCTAAAAAATCCATAAAATTGGAAAAATCCCATAAAATCAAGCAACACCAAAACATCATAATGATATGCTCTAGAACTATCAACCCACCCAAACTGCCCGTAACACGTCCTAACGTGGTAAACGACCTAAAACTAATTCTACAATCCACTATATATAAAAATAATAAAAATAAATAACTGGCATACTCTCATATACATATTCTGATAACCCATTCTATTCTGCTATGTTCATGACGTTATCATCATATACTTGGGTATGCATGACCAATTGGTCGTCGGCTCAGTACACGTGTTCTGAAACTAACTTGATTCAAAAATAATAGTCAAACTGACCAGTTCTGAATATAAAACACTGACTCGAATCGTGGGTCTTACAGTTAGAGGGCATTTTATCGAATCATTTTGAGGCTGATTTGTTTAGCCAAGTTTTCCAGAAATGTACTATATAAGCCCCTCCCTAAGCTTGTTATGTAATTACATGCAATTTTACGTAAATTTTATGATTAAGTGAGTGGAGTGGAGATATACAGATTACACTAATGTTTGGGTTCAGGATTTTCATCCCCACGATTAGTCTTCACTTTGAGTGAGACAAAACGTGCCCTTGCCGCTACAAAGAAATCATGTGAGTTAAATAAAATGTTGCAAACAACGAATAAACATCCAAGATTTTTACGTAGTTCCTTAGGGTTCAACTCAAATCCTTAAGTCACTCCACAGTGAGATTGGTACTCACAATCCACTACTCTTCTTTAATTTTACACTTTACACAAAATAGTGAATTTTTTCACCTTTAAATAAATTTGCCTTCGATAGCTTCAACTCCAATGCCTTAGTTTGCCCCTCTCTTGTCATAAAATCTTAAAATTAACCCCACCACTCCGACCGAACCGTCTAAAAATAGTGGTAGCAAGTTTTGTCTTGATCCGAGGTCTTGAAAGCCTTCAAATGATTTTCGAAAGGACAATAGATTGAATCAGACCATTTCGGATAGGTTCAACCGGAAAAATGTTGGACCAGATCAGGTGGCATGCATAGGCTTCTGAAGATTTTTGTGTGCGCGCAAGGTGGCACACACTACGCTAGTTCAAAATCCTAGTCACAGATCGGTATACGACCTCAGTCATGAGTCTGGGTCTAGTCACATTCGCACCCAACTACGGGGCAGCGAAGCTGGTCCCGGATTCAGACAAAACAAGTGGACATGATCAACAGTAAATAGGTCCAATGGACCCGGCTGTCACGATGCTGCATGCCGACTCCAGGGCTTCGAGTGACGGCATTTTTGGTGGCTGAGGCTGGAGGAGATCGTCAAGACAGTTAGATCTCCGACTTGTGTGGGGCTTGTCGGTGGTCAAAGAAGTTGGAGTGTGCTGTTGTTGCACTGCTCTGGCAGGCCACTTTTGGGCAGTTTTCCGGTGAGGGCGAGGCTCTTCAGCCACGGATCTCGATTTGAGTTTGTTGGCAGTGTTGAGTAGAGCCCAGTGGAAGTGATGATGTGGCCAGCAGAGGCCCAGTCTGGCCGGACAGAGTTCTACAAGTAGGCGGCTTTCTATGCACTTTTCTATTTAGCTGCTCATGTGATGGTCTTTTGGGCGGTTTCCAAGCAGATGACAGGCTCTTCGAGCGGTGTCTCATATTGGTTTTGTTTCCGGTTATGATGAGGATCCGATCAAGGTTGGTCTTGGAGGTCGCTGGTGGTGTAGCACCAGCGAAGGGGCTCCTCCCCTTTTCCTTGTCATCTAATGCCTCTTCTCTGCCACATCCTTTCTTTCTTTTGCTTCTTTCTTCCACTTCTTTCACAGCAACGAACCACCTAAACTCTTTCTAGTCTCCTGTGGTGGTGGATCAAATGAAGGCTCACTGGGTTTCTTGGTGATGGAGGAGTTCATCGGGCCATCTTCAGTGAGGGTGAGGGGGGAGGCTTCTTCTTCTAGTCTTCAACTCTACTCACTTGCTGCTGCTCTGCTCTATCCTTCCTCCTCCTTAGTGCAACACCAACCTCCCTTCCGGACTTCACTGGCCAACAGCAACAGGGTTGTGGGTTGTGGATTTCTCTTCTCGGCAAGACTCGGCTTTGGCGAGGTAGAGACTTCGGTAGGGTGTAGCAAATCTCCAAGGTAACAGCGGTGAGATGAACAAGGCTTCGAATGAGCAAGGTAATGGCTGTTCGCTTTGCAGCAAGAAGCAATCCACGGTGGCAGACTTCGATCAGGTGTTGGCGAGGGTCACCAAAGTAGCATCTCCAGTGAGGGGATCTCCTAAGTCTTCTATTCTCGAGCTTCTCCTTTTTTTAACATACAAGCCCCCTTCACTTCTCCTTTTCTCTGTCATTTATAGAACCTTCAACCATTTTTGGCTGCTTATTTCAAGCCCGTAAAATCCTCACCGGCCCTTCTTATCCTCTCCTTCTTTTATCTTCTTTCTTTGACTTTGGAACCACCATGGACTATTTTGCAAGTGATGGTTAGCTGTGAAGGCACAAGCTCAACTAGGGGTTAGATCACTTGGCTTCGACCACATGTTTCGAATGAACATTAGCCCGATCACCGATTTTTACAAGTTCAAAAGAAGAATTGGCGAAATACAATTTACACTTTTTTCACTTTTCATTCATTCTTTTTTTTGCATAGCAATATATTCCTCTCAAGCTGGGATGACCCCTCCTAGGTCATTTTGTGGTAGCTGACTATCGTGTTGATCTTGAGGAGTGACTTCTTTACTCAACAACCATGGTCTCCAATCAAATTTCCCTCATCTTGTTTTGAAAATTGTGATGATAGTGATAGAAATGCAAATTCCTTCTTACTAGCATTCATGGCTTTTGAAAACTCTGCTTCAGGATATCAAGCTTCTTTGGCTACAAGCTCGCATGGTGTCCTCTCTTCCTTCCATACTATAGAGATAACCTTTTTCTTTTACAGTGCCTCCTACTAGTAATTGAGCTACTTGCTGCTTTTCTTCCAGCCATATTGATCTTGATCAAAGCCCCCAACTTCTTTTTCAATGTCATCTCGGGTGGTGAGCTTAGTGTCTTGGGCAGAACAAACAAGTGAAGGCGAGCAGCTGGTCCATAACTTGTGTTGAACTCGTCTTGCTCTTCAAGTACATTCGTCAAGTCTTCATTGCTGGCAATTGTGATTAAATACTTCAAGCTTTCATCAAGTAGCTGACATTTAATCATGAAATAGTATAGAATGTACTCGAGATTTGAGTTAAAGGATCCAAATAAGAACATTCATGTTCCACCACAACAAGTCATGTGTCTCCTCAAATGTAATGTCACTTCCTTCCTTGGATCACTATCATTCCGCCAAAGCTACACATCAAGTGAAGTCTTCTTTTTCGATGTTGCATTGAATTTTTCGTCTTGACTTCCTCTTGAGCTGAAGTTGTTTGGACAACAAATTGGTCTTACATATTTTCTTTATTGAGTTCCTTTTCTTCACAAAATCTTGGGTTGTGATCATCTTGAACTTCAAACTTTTGCATCGGTGGAGTTGTAGAGCATATTTTCTTCACTCTTTCGGTGGAAGCATGTGAGACCTTCATGTCTTCAACATTAACCATCGGGACATCCATTTGCTCTCCTTGATTTTCTTTTCCTTTATGAAACTTCATCAGTGTAGATGAGTGGTTCATTGTCATCACATTAGTAGTAGAAGCTTTGTACTTAATCTTGCCTTTGTCAAGCAACTCTTGGATCTTCTCCATAACATCTCGACAATTCACCATCAAATGACCTAACCTTTGGTGAAATTGACAAAATATTTCTTCTTCTCATCCTTTGGCTTTGGTGGTTTCTTCGAAGTCCATGGTGTGATCTTTCCTTTGCTCTTCAACACGTCAAACCGCCTCTCAGTATCTCTAGTGTTGAAGGTGTAGTCTTCTATATTTCTTCATTCACACCGTTGCCAAGACTCTTGGGGTGCATATCTTGGACTTTCATTTTCATTCCTCATCTTCATTTGCAATTCATGATCCATGTGATTAAGCTTGGTGGCTGCATTGCTTGAGGCTCCTTTTATTCTTTGTTGAAGCTAAAATTATATTCAATTCTTCATATATTAGCACTCTTTCAAAAAGTTTTTCAAATGTATTGCATTGTGCACCACTCAGGAACAATGCTATTGATTTAGCATTCATTACACATATCTCCACAAGTTCTTTGATATCTAGAGTCTCCTTTATCTGAGATGATAGACTTCTGAATCTCTTCACATATGTAGCAAGTTCTTCACTTAGCTCTCTTCCACCTTGCCTTAAGTGCTTGATCTTTATTAGGATTTCCATTGACTAAAAATGGGCTGTAAATTACTCGATAGGTTTCTCCCATGAATTGATCAATCTGGGTAGGTGGTTGTTGAACCATCTTAATGCATTGCTACTGAGAGATGCTACTAATTGTTTCATCTTTAGCTTTTCATTTGTTGAGATCATTCCACACTCACTCTCAAAGATTGTATTGTGAGCTCCAGGGTTGTTGTCTTCATCAAACTTCGTAGAAGGTTGGGCGCTTGCACTTCTCAAGCTAAACTTCTGTGTAGATTTCATTGGCCAAGGGGTCAAAGATGCTTTAGTCAAAGTGATAAATACAGCTTGTGCACCCATTTCTGCTTTCAACTCTTCATAACGAAAGTTTGTCATTGGCACTATTGACATGGTTGGCAATTGGGCATGTGGTAGCTTGCTGGCAAAACTGTTATAGGAGTTGGAATTTGAGTTATTGGCATGATAGTGGTATTGCTAGGATGGGCATTGTGGTTGCTATTGATGGTGGGAACACCATAGAAGCTAGCTGTTGGAAGCTGGCTATTGGAAGCATGCAAGGTTATACGACTGGTACAAGTATGGCTGTTGGTAGTACGGTGGCTATGGAAGCCATTCTGAGTGTGGAAGTAGAAAAGGCTCACTCTGACTTGATTGTGACACTTGGAAGTGTTGTGCCCAAATCTGTTTAAGCAGTTCAATTGATATTGTAGATGTTTGGTGGATGGACTCAGTATCTGAAATCAAAGAAAAATTGTTAATTTCATGCGGGATGTTGGCTTCATCCCTCAATGTTGTGGCAATTATTTCTGTAGCTGGAGGTGAGGTTGATACAATCGGATTTGCAGAGGTTGAAGACATTTGTTTGTCCTCCTATGGTTGGTCCGTTACTGGACATTGTGTGGGATGGTCGTCTTCTTACCTCGATGAGCTCCCGGTTGCAGTGCTAGCCCATTTCATCTAGGCAAGTACTTGATGCACTATATCCTCCATTCGTTGCATCTACTCTTCACTTTGGTAGAATCTTTCTCCAATTGCTTGATTTAGTACTTGTCTTCCACTTAGCTAATTTATTGGCTTCAAAAGCACTTGTTTGGCTTCTAACGGTTGCTTCATCTCTTCATTGCTTCTTGGACTTTGGTTGCATTCGTCTCCTGTCAGCATGCTTTTGCTTCAAGTAATTCTTCCTTCATTTCCTTTGTTCAACGCCACTTCGAGCTGTTGGATTCTTTCTCGCACATTCCCACCATGTGCTGGCTTGCTTTCATCTTTTCTTCAAATTGGCTTTGCCCTTCGTGAGTTGATGTGGATTGGTCATGTTCATTACCACTCCTTTGTCACAGTGCATTCCTCGAAACAAGATTTCATTGTTGTTTGCAAAAATCTTCAAACAGCACTGACTACCTTCTAGTCTGGTCCCCAATGGAGTTGCCAAAATATGTTCGGGCCGAGATTTCTACCCCTGCGATTAGTTTACGCTTTGAGTTAGAAGGTTTGGTGGGACCAAAGGCACCCTTAATGCTCAAAGAATTCGTGAGAGTTAAAAAGAAAATGTCACAAACGAGGAATAAACACCCAAGATTTTTACGTAGTTCCTTAGGGTTCAACTCAAATCCCTAAGTCAGTCCATGGTGAGATTGGTGCTCACAATCCACTATTTCTTCTTTGATTTTACACTTTACTACCTTTAAATAAATTTGCCTTTGATAGCTTTGAGTCCAATTCCTTAGCTTGTCCCTTTCTTGTCTTCAAATCTTCAAAATAACCCCACCACTGCATCCGGTGCATCCAGAAATGGTGGGGTAGCGAGTTTTGTCTCGATTTGAGGTCTGGAAAGCCTTCAAATAATTTTCGGAATGATAATATTGGGTTGGTTAAAGCCAGAAAAATATTAGACCAGGCCGGGTGGCATGCACAAGACTTCTTAAGAATTCTGAGTGTGTCAGGCTACAAGTGGCGTACATGACACCATTTCAAAATCCGGGTCATGGACAGGTATATGGACACAATCACACGTCCGAGTCTGGTCACAATCGCGGTCAACCATGGGGCAGCAGAGCTAATCACTGATTTGGATAGAATAAGTGGACGCAATCAACAGTAAATGGGTCCAATGGACCAGGCTATGACGACGGTGCAAAGCCGACTTTAGGGCTCCAGCGACAGCCTTTCCAGCGGGTGAGGCTAGAGGAGATCACCAAGATAGTCATATCTCCGACTGGTGAGGGGCTTGGAGGTGGTCCAATAAGTTGGTGGCATGTTGTTGTTGCACTGCTCTGGTGGGCCTCTTTTGAGCGGTTTCCGGTGAGGACGACGCTCTTCGGCGGCGGATCTCAACCTGGGTTTGTTGGCAATGTTGATTAGAGCCTGGTGGAAGTGGTGACATGGCTGGCAGTGGCCTGGGCTGGCCGGATGGGGCTCTACAAGTTGGCGGCTTTCTATGAACTTTTCTATTTTGCTGCTCCTCCGACAGTCTTTTGGGTGGTTTCCCAACGACACGCTCTTCCGGCGGTGTCTCAAAGATGGGTTGTGTTCTTGGTTGTGAGGAGGATTTAGTCAAGGTTGTTTTCGTGGCAAGTGATGGCTTGGATTGACTAGACGGAGGTTAGAAAGATGGCTATTTGATGGCGCTTCACAGCTCCAGCTAGCAACTTCTTGAAGCCTTTCTATAACGACCAACCTTAACTGGCTAGGGGTTACCTAACAATACAGAGGATATAGAAATAAAAATGCAAGCACATGCATCATAACATGGCAAATAATTATGCTTGAGGTATAATGTAACAAAAAATGATTAAACATGAAATTCAAATATCTCTAAAAATTTATTAACCATAAAATAAATCATGCTATATTAAATATAACATGCAACAATAACATAAGGTAAACTAACTATGCAAAAGCAAGTCCCACAACCTCCAAATCATTTCCCATAGTCACAATTATAACTCAAATAATATAAAGAAGAAGGCCAATTTTATTCATCAATTCTTCCAACTTGGGTTGTTAAGGGAACCACTAACCACACCCTTAACCATCTTTCTGAAACTACTCATCTGCGGTCACAAAACGGCATTAGTGATAAAACCACCAAGTCGTATAATTATATGAAACAAGTCAATATATTCTATATCATTATTTATCAAGTCTTTTAGTGATTATGAGCACTATGTCAAGCTCCAATTATGTCGGGAGGGGTGGCCGCCTCATCTAGCTACAATTCCATGAATGTCCACACATGCTACATAGCTCACGACCTGTAGTTACCGATACTTGTCATTGACTCATTCTCTCGGTATCACAAGTGCATAATAAGTCGTCTTGCAACATTGACCTTGTCACCCCTTTCAGCATGGGGGCAAGTATTTTATATTTCAAATAATTTTAAAGGTGCAGCCCTATGTTGGACTGAGTCAATTCCTTAACCCCGGTTGCGCTCAATGCATGGTGGTCGAATCTAGGCTAAAGCTAACCAAGGCTGTCAAAAGAGGAATATGTAACATTTCAAGTAGCTATACAAACCTCAAATTGCAACACAGTTGAACCAATGCGTGAGCAACAAAAACGGACTCTAGTCTAAGGAAAAAGAACTAGATTAGATCCTACCCAACATGATCTAGATGAATACCATGAATGCGACATGGAATAATATCACACACCAAGGAAAGACAATAAATTGATAAAAGTTAATTAATAATTGATTTATCAATCTATAAATTTATAATCATATTAAAATTTAAACCACCCAAAAGTTAGTAACAATTAATTCAAACTGTAACCAACATCGAATAACTATAACCAACTATTTACTAATCTTTTCATAAAACACAATAATCTATTTCCATCCACTTAACTAAAATTTTACCCATGACATAAATACTTTATTAACATGATAACACATTAATGCCTTACCCTTTTTAAATTAATTAATGATTCAAATCAAGATTCACTCTTATCTAATGATAAAATAATTATTGACCTACTAGGATATATTTAATTACTAATATTAGTGTATTTTCCTTGACGCATTAATTATTTAACTAAGGAAATATTATTAGTCTTAAAATTTTAGGTTACCATTAACACTATTAATTAATATCACACTTTAATTCCAATTAAGAAATGACAGTAACTTATTCTGTCAATAATAACTTGATTATAGATTAACAATAATTTATCAACTTTTCACTAACTCTAGTTAATCATTCTAAGATCAATTAGATCATCGTATCAAATTATTTAACATAACTTGTATTAAAATTTAAAGGATATTACTTGTAAGATTATTTATATTACTTAACTTGTTAAAGGTTTGAACTTTAATTATTTTACCGCATGCTACTAAGATTCAATGTTTAATGCTTATTATACTATTGTATTTTATTAACCAATTTTTTCTTCCATAATTGACTAATTGTCAACATGACCAACTATATGAAACTTGTTCTTAAAGTTAAACTTAAAAAAAATAAGTTTAATAATAACTCTATAATGAATTACCTCTTATCAACACGATTACAAAATATTTATTTTGGACATGATAAAATAGACTAACTTGATCTTATGAACCAATTATAATATAATATTATTTACACTTAATTTATTTATTAGTAAAATTTAATAAACAATCATACCTATCGGACTATAAATAGATTGAAGGTTCTAATTACCCCCATATTACAAACCTCAATTAGCTAATTATTAAAATAATCAATTTTACTTATTTTGTGCTTAATTTTTAATTCTTGATTATACTTTAATAATAATTACATGATAATTAGCTAGTATTACATTGATGGTAAAGGTTAGAATTTTACTTCATTAATCATTTATAACTACCTATATTTACTTATAAACTTATAATACATGAATCGATTATAAACAATTAATCCATATAGTAATATTAAACTACCCATGGATTAATAAGGTTTGTTTAACCTAAACATGATTATTTGTAGGTGTAAATTAATTATAAATTTAATCACCATGGCTACAAAGTGTAAGGAGCACCGATCATGCAACCCAATGGAAAACAAAAGAAAAAGAACGATCAGGGTAGAGGGTCGTGAACAACATGACGCCATGCACGTGAATAAAACTCTTTTACCCAATACTGCAGAACAACTAGTAACCCCCCACATTTAAAAAACAACCCTCCAAAGTAATCAACAACGCAAAAAGAACAAAGAATAGAAGGCTATCCATGGAAACATCACGAACTAACTTAAAATATGCATAGATGACATAAACAAGAGGAAGAAGGAAAAGAGCATGGAAGGCAAAAATACTAAAGGAGAGGGGAGGAGCATGAAAAGTTGATGTCGGTGGGGAAAGAAAGAAGGGGCAACAGTGATAGGGGGGATGACCCACTTACAAGTGTATATTAATATGAAGAGCGTCCAACCCTCAATGCTGAAATTTTTCCACCAAATCTTCCAACGTCCCAATCTTCCTATCCATACCTAGACCAAGTACATCCCAAATAAAATAACGTAAATATTTTTAGGTTTTTTACATTTTCCGACGATAGTGGCTGTCTCCAATGATGGTTCTCGGTTGGGATGTGTTGGGGGCACTGCAAGCTCCATGCCACTGGTCTTGGAGATCACCGGAGGTGTTGCTCTGGTGAGGGGGCTCCTCCCTTTTTCCTTGTCTTCTATGCTTCTTCTCTGCCACTCCTTTCTTTCTTTTGCTTCTTTTTTCCACTTCTTTCACAGAAATGAACCCCCTGAACTTTTTCAGTCTCTTGTAGTGGCGGATCAAGCAAAGATTGGCTGGGTTTCTTGGTGATGGGGGAGTTTGTTGAGGCAAGCCCCCTTTCGGACTTCACCAGCCAACAGCAACGAGATTGTGGGTTGTGGACTTCTCTCCTTGGCAAGAATCGGTTTTGGCAAGGCAACGACATGGGTAGGGTGTAGCAAATCTCCAAGGTAGTAGCGGTCAGATCAACAAGGCTTCGAATGATCAAGGTAATGGCTCTTTGCTTTGTAGTAAGGGTGCAAGCAATCCATGGTGGGGGGCTTCGATCAGGTGTTGGCGAGGGTCTTCAAAGTAGTATCTCCAGCGAGGGGCTCTCCCTGAGGCTTCTCTTCTCAGCTTCTCCTCTCCTGCTTCTTCTTTTCTTTCTTTTTCTAACATACGTGCCCCCTTTCACTTTTCTTTTTCTCTTTCATTTATAAAACCTTCAACCATTTTTGGTTTCTCATTTCAAGCCTCCAAAATCCTCATCAACCCTTCCTCTTATTTTCTTCCTTTGATTTTGGAACCACCATGGACTCTTTCTCTAGTTATAGTTAGCTATGGAGGCATGGGCTTGACTAGTGATTCAATCACTTGGGTTCAATCAAATGGTTAGGACAAACAATTAATATTTCTTTACACCTTAAAATAGTACAATATATGTAGGGTACTGCATCACACAACACACTTATAAAATGGGGTGTTATACCTTGTCTTCGGTCCACCCTCAAACTGGAAAAATAAGGTGTTACTCTTTGTCTTGCAAATAAATCAATCATAATTTTGACTAGTTGTGTGTCTAGTAAGCAAGTAAGTAATAATTAAATACTAATCACAATACTATCGTTGATCCATCCCCTTATATTAAAAACATTAATAATTTTTCACTCTCATCACGTTTAAGCATGCTTGTGGTTAGGTTGATTCTAACTCCACAAAATCTCTATGGGCTCATTAACATTTAGTTAATTTATAATTTTTATAATAATAATAATTATTATAATTATAATAATTATAATAATATATTATTATTATTTATGAAAAAACTTTCGATTATAAATTTATCCAAATTAGGAATTCTAAAAAATGTTAAATTTTACTTATATATTTATAATCGCATAACTCAAAATAAAGTTTGTTACTTAATAATAAATAATTAATTTAAGATTTTTATGTAAATTAAAATTTATACGTATTTATTTATTGTTAAGAAAAACTTTGATTATAAATTTATATGAATTACAAATATAGAAATATAACCATTATATTATAAAAAATATACATTTTTTGTAACAACCCGGCCCAAAGTGCAACAGAATGGGCTAAGTCATTTCTTTAAAATGGTTACCCCGAAAGTTAAAGATCTATAGTCCATCTTCTCCCAGTAGGTATTAGATGCGAGACTAAGTTGAGGGATCTCACAATCCACCCACCGTAGGAAATTTCGTCTCCGAAATGCCTAGCCCGTTGCTAACCTAGCCCACGACCTTTCGGCCGTGACCAGCAGCCTAGCCAACGTTTCTAATCCAGCCCACCATCTAACACGGAACCAGGCCCAAAGTGTAACATAATGGGCTAAGTCATTTCTTTAAAATGGGTACCCCGAAAGTTAAACATCTATAGTCCATTCTCACTTATAAATAGGATCTTCTCCCCAGTAGGTATTAGATGTGGGACTAAGTTGAAGGATCTCACAATACATTTGTGAGATCCCTCAATTTAGTCCCACATCTAATACCTACTGGGAGAAGATCATGTTTATAAGTTGGGAATAGACTATAGATCTTTAACTTTTGGGGTACCCATTTTAAAGAAATGACTTAGCCCATTATGTTGTACTTTGGGCTAGGTATGGAAAGCCGACCTGGTTCCGTGTTAGATGGTGGGTTGGATTAGAAACGTTGGCTAGGCTGCTGGTCACGGGCCAGAAAGGTCGTGTGCTGGGGCTAGCAACGGGGCCAAGAATAGGTATTTCGGGGACGAAATTTCCTAAGGTGGGTGGATTGTGAGATCCCTCATTTAGTCCACTTACTAGGAGAAGATTTTGTTTATAAGTAGGAATGAACTATAGATCTTTAACTTTCGGGGTACCCATTTTAAAGAAATGACTTAGCCCATTATGTTGCACTTTGGGCTGGGTCGTTACATTTTTTTGTTAAAGTTAAATAGGCATTTATTATTTATATCTAAAAATATTAACTAGTAATATTGTTATGATTAATTTTATATCTTTAATATATAATATTGATAAGTTCAAAATGCACCTTGTGACTAAATTTTACATTGTTATTTTTTTAATTCTATTCTACCGAGATAAATATGTATAACAAAATCATATAAAAAAATATAAATAATTTGATCGGTGTGCGTCACCAACCTCACCACTATCGACAGTTTTTTTGGGTGAGGGGGTGAAGGGTGACCCTTGCCAGTGTCGAACCGGTCACAGCCCGAGCTACCCCGACCCAATGCCCGGGCAAAGACGGATACTTGTCCTCTCTCAGACCCGCAAACCCGACCCATCCTCGTCCATCTGCCAAGCCTCGTCTTTTTCTCGTCGGCGGATGATGATGATCTCCCACGAACGAGAAACGCCGTAGTCGTCGCCGGCTGTGAAGAAGCACCACCCGACGGCGGCGAGAAAGCACCTTCCTCCCCCGCCGAAATCCCAGCGCCTCGACAACTTCACCCTGCCCGTCCTCAAGTGGGGCGGCACCCGCACCTTCCTCTCCAACAGGCCCGACCCTGACGACTTCACCCTCAGATCCTTTCCCACTCGATGCCCTTCCACCGACCTCCGCCGCCCACCCCCTCGCCGGCAGAGTTCGACGTGTCGCCGCCGGCCTCCGACGACCCCGCCGTACGCGAAATCGAGGCCATCCGGGAGAAGCTGCTCGCCCTCCGCTCGTCAGCGAGCAAGCTGGATTTCCGGGTGCCCGTGGAACCACCCGCCGCCGCCGGCGACCGTGCGGCCTCCGTCGGTGGCGGCGAGGAGCCGTCGTCCGCGGCCGGGCGGGGAGTCTCCGGGAAAGGAGGGCCGGCGTCCGGCCACCGGACGACTCCGGCCGTCGGAACTCTCCGCCGCCAGCGCCGGAGAATTCGGCGAAACCGAGCCGGCGTCGGACAGCGGCTGCAGAGCGTGGCGGATGGAGGAGGCAGTTCATGCTGGCGCTGACGAGGGAGGAGATTGAGGAGGATTTGTTCGTGATCACTGGAACGAGACCTGCCCGGCGGCCGAGGAAGCGGCCCAGAAACATACAAAAGCAATTGGATGTGAGCAAAATCCATCCCCTCTCTTGCTTTTTTATCTCTCTCTATTGGTATTGGTGTTGGATTGAAGGATGCTTGTGTGTTTTCAGTCGTGTTTTCCAGGCTTGTGGCTGTCGGAGGTGACGCCCGAGAGTTACAAAGTCGCCGACTTTCATGAGTCTCGAAAGGTAACTTCGCTGCTCAGCTTTCTCTTTCACCCCTTCTTCCACATTGTATCTGTTATTTAGATTATGTTTATTTGATGCATATCTCTGTCGTTGATGCGTTTTTGGTTTTTAACTTTCATCTATGATATGATGTGCAGAGGTAGGAGGAGGTTGCAGATTTGGAGATTTGCGTTTCAATCTTAACGAGTCCAAGTTGGAGGAGATTGAAGAAAACATACTTTGTTTTGTGTAAATTAGAATGACAGGTAACTTGGAATGCCAAGTTTTTTTCGGGGTTTTTTCCTCTTAGAGACTCATCAGGTAATTAGTGTAATAGGTCACTTTGGCCAACCATTATTTTAGATAACTCAGTGATCCTTTTTATTTCGCGTTTATGACATTTTTTACATCCATCTCAGTTCGTCATTTTAAATTATAATTATAGGTTTATATTTATTTACAAAATCAAGCTTTGTGTTCCTCTTTGGCATACCAACGTTCTCAAATTCCAACCCGTAGAAATGGTTAGCTTCAAAATTCGGAAGATTTACATGAAGAATTTGGTAGGGAAGCGGAGAACCCGAAGGCTGTGGCATCGCCGACAGCAAATCGAGACGATGAGTTTGTCATGTATGAAAAAAACAGAACATGGAAGGTTTGGTGTATCTAAAAGTTGTTTTTCTTTTTAATGTTATGTCCATGCCATCGGCCAGGCGATATTTTTTGATTTGGCCACTGCCAAAATAGGCGGTTCATATGAGACTCCAAATTTCGGGAGTGGATTGTGGTCGAATATTTTTGTGTACCATTTCAATATTAATTTTTTGTCAATTGATTGTCCCTCGACCGATCTCTTGATCTCTATTAACATCAATCCATTAGGGTGTTAACTGCTTGAGCTCGAATGTGCTCGTTGTCCGGCTTAATTTCATTTGAGCTAAAGTTCAACCTGATCACGAATACGATCATATATCCGTTCAACTAGACTCAATTCAAAACTTAATAATTTACATTAGGTACAGTAATTTATATAATTTTTATACAGCTATTTATATAAAGTATAAAAATTAATAATTATAATTACATTATAATGATAAATTTACATAATAATATAATGATTTTATTTTCAAATAAACTATTTGACATAGAAGTCAGTTGAAATTAAACTATTTAAACTTTCATAATTTATATTATTATGATAATAATCTAGTTAGCTCGTGTTTAACTCAAAATCAAACCCTTTTAAGCATGACTTGAAGTCCAAATAAACAAGCCAAGTGTGACCATGGTTGAACTCGACTCAACTTGCCCAACCCAATAAGCACCCTGGTATGAACAAAGTAATGAGGGAGATGAGAGAATTGAAATGTGGGGAGGTAGTTATGTTAGTTGGTAAGGGAAGGGGCAAAATAGTAAATGCACAAGTTTGAATGTATATAAAAGGAGGGAAGAGGGCATATGATGATACTTTTAGAAATCTATGAATTGATCTTGTCTTTGGGAGGAAGCAACTGCTACTTGCTGTTCTTCTTCTCCTTTCATCCATTTCTCATCTGAAATTCCCAATTTCAACTCGATTTGCTCTGCTTTGTTCTGTTTTTGCTCTGCTTCGATTAGCTCCATGGTGCCATCAAAGCAACATAAGCAGCAAGGCAAAGGGAAGGATCTGATCCTCAGTCCAATTGAGCCTGATCCTACCAGATTGGTATCAGAGCTGGAAGGAGGAGGAGATTCTTCATTGAGATCCACTAAGATGGCAAAAATGAAGAAAGTTCAAGCTCAACTCCTATCTGTTTTTTCTGAAATGACTGCAAAATTCGATTTGTTATTAAATTCTAGAACTGAAATTGATGATAAAACTGTTAATGAAACAAAAGATTGTGCTGAGGGGAATACTCTTAGGATGTTTTTTCACAGAGTTGTTGCAGATAAGGAGAAAATGCAGGTACGATCGTCACTTCAACAAACTAGTGAGAAGCTGTGGAATTCGATAGAGCAATGAATGATTGTAGTAGTTCGAATGCGCAAGATGATTGTCTGAAAGGATCTAAAATGTCTTTCCCTAAGTATGATGGTACTAAGGATCCTATACCCTGGTTCAGCAGATGTGAGAAGTATTTCAAATTGCATAAGATCAAAGAACATCTGAAGGTGGATTTGGCCAGCTTTCATATGGAAGATGATGCGCAAATTTGGTTTGATATGTTTCAAGAGCAACAAGAGGAGTTCAATTGGAAACAGCTTAAAGAGGCAATGAATTTACAGTTTGGACCTACAGAATATGAAGATTTCTATGGGGATTTAACAAGACTGAAGCAGGACACATCAGTGAGGGAATACACTCTTACATTTAATAGATTAGCTACTAGAGCTGGAAGCATGACTGAAAAATAAAAAATTAGCAGTTATACTTGTGGACTTAAGGATCAGTTACGCATGGAAGTGAAATCTCAGAAGCCGACATCACTGTTAGATGCTCAGGGATTAGCCAAACATTTTGAGCACAAGTTTGTTCGAGATAACAAGTATTTAGGAAGAATGAATAGATGGAGCAGCGATAACAGTTCAATTGGGAACAGAAATAGTGAAGTACCTACAAGTAATAATGGAGAAAAGCTGGTTAATAAAAGCACTTACAATGACATCTCGGGGCAAAGGAAGTTTACTGTAAAACAACTTCAAGAAAGGAAGGAGTTAGGTCTGTGCTTCAAGTGTGATGAGAAGTATACTGTTGGACACAAGTGTAAAAAATTATTCTGGATTGAAGTGGTGCCTGATGAAGAATTCTCAGAAGAAGAAGTTAGTGGTGATGAGAATTCTGAAGTTGTAACTAACTCTGCTGTGCCGGCCATATCCCTGAATGCTCTGACTGGAATGACGACCTTGAACACAATGAGGATGCTGGGAAGAATAGGAGGACAACAAGTTACTGTCCTCATTGATTCGGGAAGCTCTCATAACTTCTTGAATAAAATGGTGGTGCAAAAACTAAAGATACCAATTCAGAGTAAGGGTAGCTTGAAGGTGCAAGTAGCTAATGGTGAGCATATGAGTTGTGTGGGTAAATGTGTAGGGATTACATTGGACCTTCCAAAATACAGGATAGTATCTGATTTTTTTGTGCTGCAATTGGAAGAATTTGATGTGGTGTTGGGAGTACAATGGTTGAAAACATTAGGATCCATTGTTTGGAATTTCGAATCACTAACAATGTCTTTCAATGATGACCAAGAAACTGTTGAATTACAAGGTTTGGACATCCCTCGAAGTCAGCTATGTGATAAGAAGCAAATGACACGTTATCTAAAGAAAAGAAAGCATGGATTACTTATGAGTTTGCAGTTGAAGGAAATTCCTAAGTCAGTACAGCATAAGGGGGAATTACAACAGTCACAATTGAATCAGTTAGGCAAGATTTTGGATAAGTATAATTCTGTATTTCAGATACCTACTAAGCTGCCTCCAAAAAGAGTTCAAGATCATCGAATCCCATTGAAGGAAGGGACATTGCCAGTAGCCGTGAAACCCTATAGGTATCCTTATTTTCAGAAGAATGAATTGGAAAAACAGGTTAGGGACCTTATGGCAATGGGAGTTATACAAGTTACATCAAGCCCCTATTCGTCACCTGTGCTGTTGGTAAAAAAAGATAGGAGTTGGCGAATGTGCATTGATTATAGAGCATTGAACAAGGTTACAATAAAAGACAAATTTCCAATTCCCAACATTGACGAATTACTTGATGAGTTACATGGTTCTTCCTATTTTTCAAAATTGGATCTAAGATCAGGATATCATCAAATCAGAATGCATGAGGAAGATGTGCACAAGACTGCATTTCGAACACACCAAGGTCACTATGAGTTTAAGGTCATGCCATTCGGGTTGTCCAATGCCCCTTCGACCTTTCAAGCACTGATGAATGAAGTATTTGCTGATTACCTCAGGAGATTCATCTTAGTTTTTTTTATGACATACTCATATATAGTTGTTCGTGGGAGGATCATTTGGAACACCTTAAACAAACCTTGGACAAGTTGTTAGTTCATGAGTTGTATGCTAGGAAGGACAAGTGTCAATTTGGTATGAGGAAGATACAATATTTAGGGCATATGATTTTAGAAGAAGGGGTGAGTGTTGACCTGGAAAAAATTGCAGCAATTAAAAATTGGCCAACTCCAAGATCTATAAAGAGTGTAAGGGGATTTTTAGGGTTGGCTGGTTATTACAGGAAATTTATCAACCATTTTGGCACAATTGCAGCTCCCCTAACAGATTTGCTTAAAAAAGATGCTTTTAAGTGGAATCAATTGGCAGCAGACTCATTTGATAAATTGAAGATTGCCCTTACCCATGCTCCTGTTTTGGCATTGCCGAATTTTGCATTACCATTTGTGGTTGAGTGTGATGCTAGTGGAGTTGGCATTGGAGCAGTGCTCATGCAAGGGAACAGACCTATTGCTTTTTACAGCAAGATATTGCATGGTCGACATATTCTCATGTCAACTTATGAAAAAGAAATGATGGCTTTAGTGCTGGCAGTCCAGAAGTGGAGGCATTATTTACTGGGAAGATCATTTGTGGTTAAAACTGATCACTCCAGTTTGAAATTTTTATGGGAACAACAAATCCATACCGTAGCTCAACAGAAATAGTTGACAAAGCTACTAGGGTATGATTTTACTATAGAGTACAAGCCAAGCAAAGAGAATAAAGTTGCGGATGCTCTTTCAAGACAATTTGAGACAATTCAACCTGTTGAGGATAATGCTGTGAATGTAACAACAACAGAAATAGTTGCAAGAGATTCTCTGCTTGCCATTAAGGAAGTGATGTCGATAGCTGCAATTTCAACACCTATTCCAAGATGGTTGGACGAAATCAAGGAAGCATACACTTCGAGTGGTGTCATTCAATCATTAATAAGGAAGTGTATTGCCAAAGAACTGTCATCAAATTGGTCTTTTAGAGAGGGAATTCTTTTCTATAAGGATCAAATTTATTTAGAGTCTCAAATGCAGCTGATTTCCATTATCCTCAGAGAGTTTCATGATGGAACACATGAGGGCATTCAGAAGACTCTCAAAAGGTTGAGAGCAATTTTTTATTGGTCTCAAATGGTTCAAGATGTGGTGGCTCATGTGAAAAATTGTGAAGTTTGTCAAAGATTCAAGTCTTCCACATTAACACCTGCTGGTTTACTGCAACCATTGCCAATACCAAAACAAATTTGGGCTGATGTATCAATGGATTTCATCACGGGTATGCCAAAAAGTCAGGGAAAAGATACAATTTTAGTGGTGGTAGACAGGTTATCTAAATACAGTCACTTTGTGGCAATTACTCATCCTTTTACAGCAAATTTCATTGCTCAGGTATACTTTGATAATATTTTTAAGTTGCATGGCATGCCCAGTTCCATCGTTTGTGATAGAGATGCTATATTTACAAGTCAATTTTGGAATGAGTTGTTCAGATTACAAGGAGTAGCATTTAATTACAGCTCAGCTTATCATCTACAGATGGATGGACAAACGGAGGCAGTTAATAAAATTTTGGAACAATATTTGAGATGTTTTGCTGGTGACAGGCCGCAAACTTGGGTGAGATGGTTGGCTTGGGCAGAATATTGTTATAATACCAGTTTCCAATCCTCTATTCGCATGAGTCCTTTCGAAGCAATTTACAACATGCAGCCACCAAACCTATTGACATATGTTGCTGGATCAACTAGATCAGGAGAGGTGGATTTGATATTGCGCAATAGAGATCAATTACTACATGAGCTGACTGAAAACTTGAAGAATGCTCAAATGCGCATGAAACAATACCATGATTTGAGGAGAAGGGATGTGGAATTTCAGGTGGGACAATCGGTCTTTTCTCAAATTACAGCAGTATAGACAGTCATCCTTAAGATCAAGGAGAATTACAAAATTGGCTGCTAAGTTCTATGGACCATTTCTAATCATGGAACGCATTGGAGCAGTTTCTTATAGGTTGAAGCTACCGCCATAGTGCAAACTGCATGATGTATTTCACATCTCTCAGCTCAAAGCATCAGTAAATGCAGATATCAGAATTCAGACTTCAACTCCGGCAATGCAGTCACCTAACAGTTTAATGTAAGAAGTAGGAGTAACTAACGAATGTGAACAACCTTGAGGGCAAGGTTTTCATGGGAAAGGGAGGTATTTGGTATGAACAAAGTAATGAGGGAGATGAGAGAATTGAAATGTGGGGAGGTAGTTATGTTAGTTGGTAAGGGAAGGGGCAAAATAGTAAATGCACAAGTTTGGAAATCTATAAATTGATCTTGTCTTTGGGAGGAAGCAACTGCTACCTGCTGTTCTTCTTCTTCTTTCATCCATTTCTCATCTGAAATTCCCAATTTCAACTCGATTTGCTCTGCTTTGTTCTGTTTTTGCTCTGCTTCGATCAGCTCCATGGCGCCATCAAAGCAACATAAGCAACAACGCAAAGGGAAGGATCTGGTCCTCAGTCCAATTGAGCCAGATCCTACCACACCCCTACTCGTAAGCCATATCTTGCTAGTTGCTACGTGATTGTTGCCATGTAAAAGCTCCCAATGGGGATTATTGCTGTCTAAGAGTTTTCCGTTAAGGATACAAACAGCTCGAATATAATTCAGCCAATTATTTTAAATACAGGTTATACTTTCATCATAACTGTAATTAACTTTACGACCTTTTACTTTAACCAAACTATTTATCAATTTCATGAGAGTCCAATGAAATTACTTTTAATCATTTTAAAAACAGTCAAAATACGGTTATTTTTTCGCCCATTTTGCACCTTCGGTTGGTATTTGATATGGTTCTTTAAAAAGACGTGACTTAATGCAATTGGCTACTTAATTTTTAGTTGAGTATATTTTTTAATGAAATAATTAATTCTTTTCAGTGAATCAGTAAAAATGTTATAGTATATTGTCTTGTGCCATTACTATTTTAGTTTTAAGTTGCCTTAGTTAATTTTACAATTTTTTACTATATTTTCAGTTAAGATAGTTGGTTCGAGTTAAGACATAGATCAAATTATTTAATTATAATATTTTGGTTCACTTGTGGTATGAATAGAACATGAGATATAACTTTTTTTATGAGTACTTTACTTATAAAGTGTTTTTAAAATAAAATGGTCACGTGTAACCTTTTCATAAGATGTTATTAACCATGGTAAGCAAGCCCAGCCGTGCAAAAGCTCCATCTTGGCTCGAGCTAAGACTAGACTTGGGCTGAACAAGCTCAACTCAAGCTCGGCTCATGGTCGAGCACGATCCTGGCTCGAGCTTGGCTCGCAGATCAAGCTCAAATTCAAACTATTTTATTATTATTATTATTATTTTTATTTTATAATTAAGATCCATTGGGCTCTTCAATATAAATTTATAATTTTCTTACTTTTCTATAGTTAAGAAGATTGCGAGCGAATTAATCAAAGATTTTTCTTACTTTCTATTGTTGGGGGTAATAAAGAATAAATTTAACATGTATTTCTTTACTTTAGGGTATTATAGTACATTGTGTATGACTGTAAATTAGTAAGTAGGTTTCAATCTAGTTGGGATGTACTTACACCATTATGATGCAATTCTACCCTTTGTATTATAATTTTTCATAAATTTTTTTTTTAAAAAAGGCTAATGGCCAAAAGTTTTAAGAAAAAAATCCCTCAAGTCAAGCTCAGGCTTTTGAGCTTGGCTCAGCTCCTTGCTCCATGGTCCAGACCAACAGTGTGCAGCAAGCGCAAAGGCCCTATCCCGTCGCCTTTGCACTAGCCTATGTTTTGATCTATAAATAGAGGCCAAGCCTCTACCATGTTTCCCCCTTTGGCTCTTGCTTCCTTCATCTCCCCCTTGCTCCCCACTCCTTTCCAAACCCTTTCAAACCCTCCTAGGCTCCTCCTAGCCTAATCTAGCCACTTTGGGTTGTAGGTCTTGGGGTATAAAGCTCTAAAAGACCTCCCCTTGACCCCTCAGGGGTAAAGCTTTTATCTTTGCCCCTCTTCACAATTTGTTGCTGTTGTTTGCATGTGTGGCTTGTCTTGTGTTTTATTGTATTTTTTCCATATAGATCTGTTTGTTAGGAATCTGTAGAAGTTGGAATCATCTAATTTAAGCATGTATAAAAATATATATGCATTTTTAAGTACACTGACATCACTACCACACACCACTTCTCCATAAAAATGATATCTTGCCGTGTGGATCTCCTTTTCGCATGTTTTAAGTCTTTTACACTCAAAAACATGTAGAGTTACATGTTTAATGTTGTAAACTTCTGATGTTTAGTGTCTAAATGTATGAAAGGGGGCCAAACTTGGCGAAAATCAGCAACTTTCATGGTTGGAGTGACCTTGCTGCCATTTTCCCCAATTTTTACTCCTTGATTTAGTAAGCCTTTGAAATCATACTTGTTCATGTTTATTTTTGTATGTGTAGGATTTTCCATGAAAAATATTAATCCTAATCTAACTACTTTAAGGGTATGAACAAAACCGCTAACTAAGTGTTGTGTATACTATTCTGTGTGACTGTGCTTCCATGTTCTAAGATTGGGCTCCTTAGTGAGCAACCTAAAATAAGTAAATAAAATCTATAAAAATTATGTACATACTCCCTAACTATATACAAGAAACTTGCCAAGTTTTGGGTTTTATAAAAATCAATTAGGGTGTCTTCTTGGTTGGTGATCTGGATTCAGCAGGAATGAAGGGTAAAACCATAGTTTCCTGGGTTTGGATGTAAAATTTGAAAATATAGGAAAATGGTGATGAATTTGGATGAAATTCATCCCACACATTAGGATGTGTCCCAATAGAATTTTGTTCCCAATTTGGGAACCAATGGGTTAGTATATCACGAGTTATGAATTTTCCAAGCGTATTAGGTCAATCCAGCTCTAGGAGCAGGCAAGTCCTTCCACTCCCAAGCCCACTTAGTCCCAAATACTTAAATTTTGGACCTGAAATTTCACTGGGTTCAATCCCACGGTGTTGGCTGATTACCCGCACTCACCCAGACCCATTTGGAGTCTCTAAGCCTATGAACGACCCTAACAAAATTGGTCTGCGGCCCACGAACACTGTACCCAGTACCATAAGCTGACTTTAGCAGGTCTTGTTCTCCATGATTGGCCCATAAGACAGCCTTGGTGAAAATTCCCATAATACTTAGAGTGTCAAAGCCTACTAGTATAAATTTCAACCCATTTGGATATCTGTTGGCCTACCCAAAACCCTAAACAAGGATTAAACCACTTCATATAGTTTAAAACTTCATTAAAACACATAATTAAGATAATTAAATGTCTTCCATGAGTATGCGTGTGTGAAGACTTTGCCTCAATATGCATGCCGATGTGATCCAATCCTGATTCGATTCCATCTTTGTACTAGGTCATGCATTGAGTTAACTAACTTAGGATACGAAGCTCCACTTATTCATGTCCATAGGACTCCTTTGCTTCTCCTCTACTTGACTCCTTGAGTGTTAAGTTTTAGTCAGTGTTTTAGGCATAAAATGACATTAGCGACATTTTGTCGGATTTCTCCGATGTCGGGCCATTTAGCTCGTATTTTCCCCTTCCCCACGAGTTTAATAAAACTTCAAGATTGAGACTTCTTGATGGTTTTCAAAAGATAAGCTCATTATTATACAAGTCTCTATCCATGCCTACTAAGTATAAATATGATGGTTTACAATTTTACATCAAGAAAGTGTACAAGTATTATGAAACCATATTTCTACTCCCCTAAAGTAGTGCACAGTATGAAGGTACTATATAAAGCAACACATTTTTGAAATTTGTGGCACTAACTTAATTGTTCCCAATTGCCACGTAAGTACTGGGACGGGTGTTATACGGAGGTTGTAAGGGTGTAAGATGTTCTATGATATATGACTTTAATGCGTGTGCACACCAACACTTTTAATAATTTATTTGCTTATTACCTGAGTGAGGCATTCTCAGTTTTTCTTAAGTCTTGTAGGTAATGGAATACCCATTTGCCAGTATTATATTTACGGGTAGATATTTTAGACCATTTGATTACTAACATGTTTTTGTATTATATATAGGTGAGGTTCTCTAGCGTTGGCTGGCTTGGACGCATGGATCTAGTGGCACAATGGAGGTGGCGGGGGGCCTTGTAATGTGTTTATTTTATGTATTTGGGACTTATGTTTTGATGGATGACTATATGATGGGTTTTTGCCCTAAACCTATGTGAACCATGTATGATTTTGGGAGTGTTATGTCATGATGTTTGCATATGGGTTTACTTCGTTTTGTTCTTATTTTATTATTGTAGAGCGGTTAAACTTTGGGTCAAGGCTAACTATCGTTTGCAAGGTATATAAACCCCAAAATCTCAGAATATAACAAAGAGTAAATTTAGGGACACAAAATGTATTTGGTTGCAAGTGTGTATGAGTGTAAGAGTAACACAGGTAGGAGTGTTGGGTTTGTCCCACATTAGTCGTAGAGGTTGTTGGTGATTTGTATATAGGCTAATGGGAAAACCTTAATTTCTTGAGCTAGCTTTTGGATTAAGAGAGGCCCATGACACCTATTGCGAGTTTCCTTTAGTTGTTTAAAGTCCCTTTTGGGGCCCGAAGGGTCCAACAGTGGTTTCGGAGCTTGGGTGGGGGCCCAAAGGGCCTAACAAGTGGTATCAGAGCCAAGTTCGAGCCAGGTTTGTCTACACCGATTGTTGTTATTTCCTTCATGGGTTCCACCTGATGATTTGGAGAGGAATTTGCCAGGTGGGTGCCGCCTGATTTAAGGGGAGTGTGTCAGACGATGATGGTTTCGGGCCACGCCCGATGTGTGAAAGGGAGTTGTTGGGTTTGTCCCACATCGGTCGTAGAGGTTGTTGGTGACTTGTATATAGGCTAATGGGAAAGCCTTAATTCTTGAGCTAGCTTTTGGATTAAGAGAGGCCCATGACACCTATTGCGAGTTTCCTTTGGTTGTTTAAAGTCCTTTTGGGGGCTCGAAGGGTCCAACAGTGGTTCGGAGCTTGGGTGAGGGCCCAAAGGGTCTAACAAGGAGGAGCAAATAGATTCTACCACTTGAAGACCCACATGAAGTCTAGGTGTTAGGGTAAGAAGCCCTAACATCTGATGATGTTGTGTTATTTATTTAATATTCTTTGTATGGTATGTGAAATAGGTAACTACGACCCATCATTTAAATATGCTACACTCATTTGCATCTAAGTAATTAAGTCACCTAATCCAATCAATTGAACTAATTAGTAAGAAATGGATTATGTCACATAGCAACTTCAAAACTGTATTGAGGGTGCGCCTCTTCTGCAGTTGGAAATGATTATATGCATCTTTAAAATCACCACTCATAGTCACAATGGTGGTTCTGCTATCTACCGTAACTATGGGTGATTATGTAAGATTCTTAAATTTAAGACCTGTCCTATGTGATATGAACTCTGCATGCAATTTATGAATGCCCAGTATAGTGTATATATTAAACCTTCTAGAGGGTTGAGATCTGCTTAAGTAAAGTATGTACGCGATAGCCCAATCAACAACTTCCAAATTATAATATCACAATTTGATCCTTCCTTTCAGGCCTTTGGGCCGAATTGAAGTGTTATAATTATCCTTTATTTCCTAATTACAAGATAGAGCTTTTTGACCAAAATATGGGTTTTTTTATATTACTTTGTTGCAGGAGAATTAAGCACATTTACCTTAAAAGGGAAAAGATTTTATAATATCAAGTGCCCGACAAGCTACTTATTTTTTAAAAATTTTTTTGATTTGATTTATTTTATTTTTTAAAAATGAGGATATTTTAGATAATTTAAATATTTTCTCTCCTTTTTTGGTAATTAGATCTAATTTTCTCAATACTTGGTAATATTAAAAACTTCTTTGTTTTTCTGATAAAAATCTCTATTATATATATAAAAGTATTAGTTTTCTATTCATCTTTTAAGTAGGATTTGTCCTGTTATCTAACTATTTTATAATATTACTCTTTATTTTTCTATATTTGAAAATGTTATTAATAATTAAAGATATTAGTTACTTACTCATAAAAATAAATTAAATTATAATTATATCTTTTTATTATTATAAATAATAGTAGACAATCTAAATAATCTAAAATTAGACCCTATTTTAAGTTTAATAATTCTTAAGTAAGTAGAATTCTAAATAATTATAAATAATTGTATATGAGTATTTTTTATGAATAAATATAATATATGAGTATTTAAAAAATAAATATCTATACACTTCTATGATGCAAGTCAAGTGTACAACTAAATATTATAGATAAAACTTTATGTATTATATTTTACGCAATTTAAATTTATGCAAAAATTTAATCCACATGATAATAGTTATTAAACACAGCGCATCATGCAAGTAAATGTAAAATTTGTTTGTAGTGTGGTATCAAGGAGGTATTTACTCCTCCTAAAAGTGGGTTTAACCTTACTTTGCATCACCGAAATCTTAATTTGGTTGGCCAAGTTGATGACTTCCGATTGATTTAGTCCTAAATGGACTTTGGATTCCTATCAACAATTTAGGGGTGGGCATAGACGACCGGATGACTGTGTCCAACCGACATCTTTTAACTATTTGTGACTGGCTTTGACCAACTAACTATAACCGACTAAAAATAAACCAAATATGTATATTTTTTTGTCCGACAGAAAAATCAACCGATTGATCAATATAAATCATAAGTAAATGACATTAATGATATTTTTAAAGTTCATTACTAGATTACCATATAAAAAATTATAAAATCAAGACATTTACATTAGGTATTGAACTTTATTATGATAATATGATATTTTCTTTATTCAAATATTTTCTAAAAATAGTGATGTTAATTAAAGTAAGAGAAACAAATAAAAGAAGATAGTGATTGTATAAATGATTTATAATGGGAGAAATGATTAGATGTGACGCAGATATAAAATCTATTTATAATGGGAGAAATGATTCGATGAGACACAAATATAAAATCCAAGTAGATTTTAGGTTTGACTCGATTTTAAAATTTGATGTGTCTGACGGTACCAAATTGACGGAAAACTTTTGACGTGAACGTGGAAGTTTTCAAAGTTTTACCACTGCCTTGTTCAGATTCCGACTGGCGCCGACCCCTAATCAACGGCAGCATAGGCAAGCGGCGTCTGGCTACTCGACTGTTACCATCCAAGAGCTCACTTCCTATCATTCCACCTAACTAACCAACCCTTATCAATGTGCGGATGTTTCTCTTCACAGCCCCTCTTTTACCTTTGACAGCATTTTCTGTGACCTCCTTTCCTGCTGGTAGGGTTTATAGTTTAATAGTAGACATTTGCCAGAACTGCTATCCTATTTAAAAAGCTCCTATAGAAACTAAACCATTAACCGGTTTATCAGGTTTAAACTACTCTTTCATCTTTTGCCAATCGATTATATTTTTACCACTTACGTAAAAAGTGTATGATACCCTAAAAGCAATTAAAAACTAAAATACGATTTTTAAGTTAAATTCCAAGATCATAAAACGAGTATTTCTTCTATCTGGTACTAAGACAACTAAAACCCGTACTAGATTGTGAGCTTCTTAGTCACGTTTATAGTTTTAAGTGAAATCACTAAACATTAATAACAAATTGGTATAATGGTAATGGATTAGCCTTCTACGGCTACCAAAATTAAGTACTAAATCGACTGCATCCTAATTGAAGTTAGACAGTGATTAAATATTTTAGGATAAGGTGAAAGTTGAAAAATAAGAAAAAGAATGGTTCATCTAAGCAAAAGAATAAAACTCCTAGGGGTCTAACAGGACATAAGGCGGTGTCTTTTCCAATCATGACTAAGATGAGTAACGGGGCTTAAATAATCTCAAATTGTTAGATTACTTTCATAAAATGGCTCTTATTTCGTAACTTAACTACTACATTCTGTTCACATCTAATTTTTTGCTCACATGCAGTTGACTTTGCTTTAGTGCCTGTTACATTAGTTTCACTCACGGCTGCTTTGTATAATCATTATTTTTTTAATTTTTCCAAAACGAATACCACATTTTGTTTATAAGAAAATTAGCAAATTCCTGCGGTAGGATTTCAAGCATGATATATTCGATACATGCACACAGGAATTATAAAAAATAAATAAATAACTAAATAAACCCCACACACCACAAATGCATTTGGTATTGAACCATTGAGCAAAAACAGGTCTCTCCAGAGCTCATGAACAATGTCTTAATAACTCATGATACCATACACTGATAAAACAGTTGGGGTGAGCTCACGGAAAACATACTATTTCAGAATACCCTAGCCAATTCACCTATGAGTAAGACTGTACAAACAAAATCATCCTCCAACTTGCATTGACGCAAAAAAACGGAAGGTTCATATTTTCCTCCAACGAATTACAAAAATTTCTTACATTGCTATAGCCAACTATGCACAGTTCAATTATTCGTCCTCGTCAGGGTCAAAGTCCTTAATTTTCACATCGGCATCTTCCCCATACTGGATGCAGTTGTCGATGTATGATAGCACATACTGGATACTGCAAAAGAGAAAATGTCCAACCAAATGTTTTATATATATGAAGATATATGGGGAAAGGAGACAGAATAATTTGCATACCTAGATTCTTTTCGGAGATCCACTGGAATAAAATTCACCATGCTATACTGATCCACCTTGGCATAACAGAAAAAAATAAACAAATTTTATCTAACAGCAAAAAAGATAATATTTTAGGGATGCAAGCAAACAAGCTACATGTCTCCAAAGCATCTTTTTCAACAGTAAATAAAAGTTCCATTGCTGACATATGAAACAATCCCCACTGGCAACCGATGTCAAATCTGCTATTAAATTTGATATGGAAAAATTCTAATGAATGATACAAACAAGTTGACTCTTTAACAATCACATACCAATCTTGTTAAGTGAAAAATATTACTACAAAGAAAATTCCACAAAATGCTCACTTTGAAAGCACTAATATCAAGATTCCATACCAGTTCAGCTAAAGCTTTGTTAAGTTCCTTAAAGCGAGGAGCCATTTGTTGATTCAACTCAGATAGCAAGAACTGTGCCTCCGGATTAAGAAATCTGTTTCATAGAACGAGCTGATCAGGAAAAAAAAGAACAGACAGGACTAAAATAGCAGAAAAAAAATTATCACGTATAGAGAGTCAAACACACTCTTCAAGGTTTTTTTGTTGGTTACAAGATCCATCTTGGTGAGTATATTGACGTGGGGCAGTTCAAGCTGGACCATTGCAGAAAGAGACGCCATGCAACCACTTATATATTTAGTCACATCAGTCATGAACTGACAAAAAAATGTGGTAGCATTATATGTATTAGATATTAAGCCATGCAAAACAGCAAAAGATAGGTTTCAAGCCGTACAAACCTGTGAATCAAGCAAGTAAACAGCACACACATTGAAGTTCTTGCGTTTGAGATGCTCTACAAAGTTCTTGAAAACTGGAACATGAGAAAATAGTTCTATCTGCCCTGAAAAAAATAGGGTCTTTTTAGAAGAGAAGATCAACAAAGTTAAGCGGCAACCAATTACGGCATGTAAAGCACAAGGAAGTTTGGTAAGAGTCACATTATATAACAGTTTTAGAATGTCAATGACTCATCAGAAAGAGCAGCTCACAAAAACAAAGTTCCTGCTCATCCTTATCAATAAAAATAAAACTACACCTGGATAATTGGAACCACAAAACTAAGCTCTTATAAGACAAATGTGACGAATAGTGGTCTATGAAACCTAAAAAAGAAATAGAAATTGCAACATTTTAAAGAACATCTTTAGGTCATCAAGGAGGCAGAAATCATCACTATCATGGAGAGTCTCAAAAATTTTAAAATAAGATAACAAATGTTTAAGTTGCACCCAAACCAGTGTATAGCTTTAGATGATATATCAGAAGATATCGCATCGGCCATGAAAAGCCAGTTAAAGGCTACATGAAGAGCAAAAACTGCAAGTAACAAACACAAATATGATCCCAAGTGCAAGTTCAACCTTCCTGTATGTTACAAAGGCCATCTAGAGATGGATAGCATAATTTCGGAGTGATCTTTATATTCCTCAGTCAAACAGGAGTACCATATCTTGTAGTCAAAAAGTTCATCTGACACCAGTTATCCATTATTTGCTTGATAAGAATTCTTATAATTTGTCATAGAAAATACCTAAAAGAATTAGCTAGGCATTTCTGGTAATTCACAACCAATAACTTCGGGTTATTATAAAAAATTTGTAGCCCCCTCGACAAAATGTCTTAACCATCATGGAGACAACTTCTGTTGATTCTCATCCTTTGACAAGGTATATGAAATCTCTTTCGAGTAATATTTACATTGATTTCAATTCAATGAAAACAAAATTCCTTAAAGTTTAAAATAGCTGCCAGTTTGGAGGATCAATCAGAGAAGCACTCATTTTGGAATGAGGTAGCAGCTTCACAATTTGAGTTCGTAGCAAGGTTCACAATCTCGTATCTCAGTCTCGCCTTGGACCCTCAAGGATGAGAGATCGGGGAAATCTCGAAAAGATTTCAGAAAAACCAAGAGATGGAACTCGGAGATATGGAAATAAGTAAATATCATATACTAATATATATCAATTATATGAATATGTAGGTCACATTAACAATGAAATTAATGTCTCCAAATATATTTAATACATATATAAAATATATTATAAATAACATTTATTTAAAAATATTTACATGATAATAAAAACAAATATAAATAAATAAATATTATACACATATTTTATAAATATATCACATATTATATACACAATATATATATATATGAAGTTATATATAATATTTATTATGTTCCCCCTCCCCCTGTCATTGCCCCTCCCCCCACCACCCCACCCACCTCCACCCCCTTGTGGTCGCCACTGCCTCCCACCCCCATCTCCCCACCACTGTCCCCCACCATGCCCCCTTTTACTCACCCCACCCCCACCCCAATCCCCCACCCCACTCCCTTCTGCTCACCACCACCCCCACCGCTGCCCTCTTCTACTTGCCACCTCCTCTGGTTGCCAACCACCCCTTCGGCTCACAATCACCTTCTTTCTTCTTTCTCAAGTCAAACAATAGAAAGAAAGTACTCACCTTTCTTCTTGCCGGCAATTCATCAGACCGATCATTCCCTTCCTCTTCACGGGTTGCACTGCCCATGCCCACACCCACTGCCTCTTGCCCCTTCCCCTCTTTCTTTGCAAGAAAGCTTATCTCGCTGAGAATCTGCTACGTCTCCTATTCCATTTCTCTCCTACAACATCCGTCTCAGCCCCCTTCTGAAACCGAGTTCTAAATCGGCGATATCTCATGAGTCGGGGAACCTTGGTTCGAAGAACATGCAAAGAGTATTTAGAAAAGAATAAACACACAAATTAGATGCTGAGAGACAAAGATATGTACATTCAAAGTTGCACCAAAAATAGTTTTTAAACAGGTGATTGGACAAGTAAATTAGAATGTAGAAAATTCGGATTTTTCCTTATTTTTGACTCCAACTGTCCAACACTCATTCCAAAGGTTTTGAGCTCTATAAATATAGCATAAATTTAAAACTTCCAAATGCAAATATTGGATTTCTTGTCTTCATCTCAAAAAACTCTTGTATGCTTTTAATCTTCATATTCTTATTGTATTTGGTTAAAGCAAGGTGTGAAAAAAGTCATATAGGGCATTTGGTTGCTATAGAAAATTTTATATGAAATCTCAAGAAAATTGTCACAAATTACGTTTGGTGGTTACAATTATTTGGGAGTTCTGATCAAGCGTTTGAAAAAATTTAAAAGTTATCATATCCAAACTCTCCAGGACCAAAAAGTAGAGCATTAGCTGGAAACCCCTCTCCGTGCTCAAAAGAAAATTACAATTATTCAAAGGAAAAGCCAAAGTGGATTTTCTACTGGTCCCATGATCGAGAAAACAGACAAATGCAGTACAGAGCCTCTTAAGTATTTAAGATTTATTATTTTCTAACTCTTTAACTTTCATTTTATTTTCTTATACCTCTTCAGTTCCTACTTCCAAACTCTCCCTAAAGTTCGAAATATCTACCCAGGAATTTGGAAGTGAGAGTTGTTGAAAGTTCTTAATCAACTTTGTTTTGAAATATTTGTTTCAATTGAAACAAACTTTTAGTGCAATGCTCTTAAAACTAAATAGCATTAGCACTTAGGAATCCAGTTTGATTTGTTCGCCTCACTACATCCGTGTGTTTTTTCGGCAATTCAATAGTTTTGCCATTCATATATTGGTCTTATAGAAGTTATTATCATGCAAGTGTTACTAACATTATTTTAAATTGCAAAGTCACATCAGACTTATAAATTACTTTTCTCATTTCTGTTACCTGTATTTATTTTAAAAATTAAAAGCAAAAAATACATACATAATAAATATTATCAATAAGCCAGACGTGGCAAACTGCAAAAGGTGATAGGAGCAAGCAAATGTGCAAAAGAATACGTGAACTTGAGTATCTAATCACTACAAACAAGACTAAAACAAATAGTTTAAAACAAATAAATACTCTTACAAAGACGCAAAAAGAAGAGAAGCGCATATCAGCATGGATCTTCACTCAATTGCAGAAGTACAGGAGAGTGTTGCAAAAAATTATACCAATAATAATTTGAAGGAGAAAAATCGTGACTACCTGGACAGTCAAAGACAAGATAATCATCATCTAGGTAATTATCAAGTTCTTCGGCAAACCAGTCATCCAAGTTATCTTCAAGATGCCTGTCAACCACTAAGGACACACAAAGTAACCAATGTGATCTTTTTTACCATTGTACAAGGAAGGGAAACAACAAAGCTATTGGCGCTGATATGCATGAAAAGGTAATAATTAATTCTAATGAAAGGATGATAATTAATTATCATGTTCTTTTGCAAACTAATCATTCAAGCTGCCATCAGATGCTTGAAAATCACCAAGCATAGTTAAAACTATTAACCAAAAAATATGCCTTACCATGTGAATGCTGGCACTAGAGATAATATCAATTATACCCTATAGGTAATAGCTTCCCTAATAATTGTGAAAATATATACGATCAAAGAAAAAAATACCATGCTCATTTTCAAGATGACAAAAGTAACAGAAAATTAAGGATACTCCATGCAGTATATAAGTCCTCCATTAGGGCCTAATTTAAGCTCCTCCATGACATCCTCCAAAGATATGAGCTCTCTAATATCTGAATAATAAATAAGAAAATCTCAAATAAAATTTATTATTCAAGAATACAAAACGCAAGATTTGATCTGCCAGTACCCATGGCAACAGGATAGTCAAAATGTTCAGCGGCTGGGTCCAAATTCACGATATGCACTGTCCTCCGTGAAGTTTCACAATGTTGATACAAGCTAGAACAATAAGTAGACTGCAGGCATGAGAGATGGATGGCTAAAGTTAAATACTAAACAAATCATCAGTAAGAGTTACATTCATAAACAAAAACTATGAATGTCATTGAGGACAAATAGGTTATGCTTTACCTTTCCACTACCAGCAGGACCAATAACAAGCTGAGCATAACCCATACTATGAAAAATTCGCAGGAAAATTTTTTGTAAGAGTAACCTGAGAAATAAATTCGAGCAAAAGATTTTAAACAGTTAGAACATACCATACACACAATGAATGACGTCTTCCTAGAAATTATTGCACTGCATTTTGGACATTATTAGACATGATGATATTAAGACATCAGGGAAGATAATTAAGGTTAAGAATGCAGTAATAGGAAAAGCCTTAATAGAAAAGAGGAAATTACAACTTGCCATATTGAATTCATTGATAAATAATATGAATGATGACTACAAATACTTTTTTATATTTGATGAATATAGAAAAAGATTCACCTGCAAAAACAAATTGCTGCATTTGTAAACAACTTTTGGATTTGTTTGTACTTTGACTTTTATTTTAAAAATACAAGCATAATTCTTCAGACTTTTATATCTTATAATTGAATGCAGATTCTTACATGAACTATGGGATTATTGAGCTCAAAACTCAAGGAGTTCTACATTAACTTCCCACATGCAAAAACCATCCAATCTTTGATCCCATCACTCCAATAGTTCGTGCAAGGATTCCCAGCAAAGATACTTAAAATATATAAGACTTAAGAAATATGCCTGTATTTTAAAAATGAAAGTCAAGTACAAACCATAAGTTGTGTTCCCAAACGCAGTCTTAGGTGTGTCTACTACTATATACATCAAATACAGAAAGTATTTGTGGTAATCATTCCTTACATTTTGAAACGAATTTAATAATAAATTGTAATTTAAACATTTAAATCATGGTTATTCTTAATATATCAATCATTGCATTCATATCTCAAATAATGTTTGACAGTGATGTGCCTTGTATTTGATAAATATAGTAAAAGACTCACCTATGAAAACAAATTTATGCATTTAGACACAAAACTCTAGGATTTGTTTGAACTTTGACTTTTATTTTGAAAATATGAGCATATTTCTGTAGACTTTTATACCTTAAGTATCACTGAATGTAGATTCTTTTATAAAATATGAAATTATTTAGCACAAATTTAGCAATTTCTTCACTAACTTCCCAGATGCAAGAATTCCCTCCAAAGTTTGAGCCTGACACTCTCATATTTTGTGAAAGAACCCACATTCAAAGATACTCGAGACATATAGAAGCCTCAAGAAATACTCTTTTCTTCTCAAAATAAAAGTCAAAGTATAAATCAAAAGTTGTGTCTCCAAATATAACATTTTGTTAGGTGTCTTTTACTATACATTAAACAAGAAAGTATTTTCAGTTATCATTCCTTATATTTCAACAAATTTAATATGACAAATTGTGGTTTCCACTTTTAATAAATCTCTAATCTCAATACTGCATCCATATCTGCTGGATGTAATTTTTAGATATGCCCAATATTTGGGAGTGTCCCGACAAAAAATTTGAGTGTATCTTCTTAAGGATAAACATGAACAAGAAACCCTAACTTGAAAAAGAGGTTTTATTTTGTCTATGCATGTTGATATTAAGAGAAATAAAAAAAATTAGGGTTTTTCTCACAGTGCTTTGGGACTTGGGATTTAGGCTGTGGAGCGTAAATCATCTCTATCTATGAGGGGATTTCAACTTGTGAGAACATCTATGATCCTACTCTGCTGCAAGGTACATATTCTATTTATATTTTATTTAGTTTTCATTGGCATTAAGTGCCAGTTTTGATTTTATCCACGTTTTAATATGGTTTATTATTAAAAATCAGGTGATATATCATTGTTTCTTCCTAGCTTAATCATAAATCAAAATTACTTACTATAGATCTGATTATAAATTCGATTTTTAATGAACTGTTTGCAGACAATAAATAAGATTACTTGTTTAATTATGATTTAAGTTCTTACATCTGATTTAAAATTATTGTTTTTGGTAACCGTTTGATAATTTTAGAGCACATATTGCATGACTAGACCTGTCGAATCATAATTGACTGTTAAAATTATGTTTAATTGTTTCTTAGTCGTTGAATGACAATTATTATGTAATTGATCTAGAATTATCATGTTCTATATATGCTTTCATCTGTTATGATTAGAATTGATTCATTATTAATTGATTGATCTAGAGTTGATCACTAGATTAGTTAATCGTGACTAATCAATAACAGGCCATACTAATCTACCCAACTAAGATTAACCCCGGCCCATGCCGCAATGGCCGACGACTCTTTGCGGCGTTGATGCCCATCCAGCTCTCTCCATCTTCGTATTCCTTCAACTCCCCGCCATGCCAGCCCTGTGTCCGAAAGCAAAATCATGACAAAAAGAAAAGTAAAAGGGTGGGAAGTTTACCTAGTCCTGGCCAGAATCAGACGAAACTGGCCGCCGGAGACCTCGTCGGCGTTGCCCAGACACGCCGGAGTCTGGCAAGAACGGCTTTCCACGGTTTTGTCGCCGCACCCAAACTTTAGCTTTTCGACCGAGGCCTCAAACCACCTAGCAAGCCTGCCTCAGTGCCCCTCCGCCGCCGACGAACCAGACCTCCCTCGCCCGAGCCGTCTGGAGATCGCCTTCAACCTCGCGCGGCCGCCTGGTCGCCCTCCTGATGCGTCGCCGGCACTTGCCCTAATTCCTTGTGAGAGTGGAGTTACACCGACTCTCGGTCGGGCCGACGAAAGGCGACAGTCCGTTCCATGAGCATAAGCTTCAACCTGTCTGTCCTATTATTCTGGATCCGGATCACAAAGGTTAATTATCTTCCCAGCCTCTTGCTACAGCCGTGATTCACGGGCATTGCAGAACTAGGGTTTAGGTATTGTCCCAAGGTTCCCATCATCCATGAGGGGGTAGTGGTGGTTATCCTAGTAGTAAAACAATATGTCGAGGCTAACCCGTGTTGAGTTGTAGGTTACAAACGGAGGTGTACGAGGCTGTCGAGTAACCAAGCATGGCGATGGAGCATGGCATCGGGTTATAACAGTAGTGTCGGCATATGGGTCGGTATTTGGCATATCGAGCATGTGGTCGAGTCTGGTTGAGAAACCTCAAGTGGCTGCTAATCGGTGTTTGGCTTGGCAGATTAAGGTTGTGGTGCAACCGTGGACTGAGCAGCCTACTGAGCCAGGTATGCAGCATAGAATGCCGAGCAGCCGCTAGTACCGATCAAAACAGCGAAACTGTATTGGAAAGCAGTACCGAGCATTGTAGCGGGTGAGTGTGAGGTCGTGCGCGGTGCTGTGCGCACAAGGAGTGACAGGCACGCGCGGGTGTGCGTGCAAGCATGCGCGCGAGCGGGTGCTGGTGCTCGCGGCAGTGCATGGGCATGCACGAGTGGCAAGTCTGGTGCTGGGCGTTGTTGGTGGACCTTGCCACCATATGGTTCGTGGATTGCTGAGGGAGGTTGGACCATGTCTGGACGTTGCTGGGGTCAAGCCGGCAGGCAAGACAGGATGACCAGCAATGCAGCCAAAGGGGTTTGTGATAAACATCCATGGACGTTGCTGGGGTGTATCTTGGTGGAAGATATGATCCATATCCGGACGTGGAGGCTACAGCCAGACTTCTGAAGATAACCACAAGGCCGTTGGGAAGAACCTAGACGTGGTGTGCTGCTAGGTTGCTGGATACGGTGGATATTGCAGATCATTGTGGATGAGGATGCAAGGATCCAGTGTTATCTGAAATCAGAAGGGCGTATATATGCATGGGTTATGCTAGAAAGAAGGTCGTGTGATTCAGGAGTAATCAGGCCGATCCAAAGGAGAGACGTGGTGTGGATCAAGAGTGGAATCGAGTCCGATGAGGAGGAGAGTTCCGAGATTCCAGTCGTCTTCTTTAGTAAGGAAAGCAGCCAGGTGCGGCTAGGAGAAAGAAGCGTGGAGTTGCTGCAGCCGGTGTTCGTGGTGGACGCCGGAACTTCATCAGCTTGCTGGAACCAGGTACACGTTGTTAGGTTGCTTGTGTTGGCAATCGGGATAGAGTTACTCGGGAGTACTTGTGCGCCATTGTATTTGTGGGTACATTGGGGCGAGGCTGTGGGGGCTGTCCACAAGTCGAGCAGGTGCTTGAGAGGAGAGTTCGAGTGCTGTAAAATCCTTATGATCGAGTGAATGATATGAGGTTGGGAAGCTGCTTCTGCAATCTGTGTTTTGCTTGTTGGCTGGCGTTTAGGACAGGGAACTTCTGTATCTTAGGTCACGGTTGATGTTTACAAGGCAGCCAGTTGCGTGGACTGGTGCTGAGATGAGCAAGGGCAGACGGCACAAACCAGGGCCTGTTGCTGGCTGGGCGATGGGCAGTGCTGTGTGGAGTGCTATTTGACTTCTGGAACAGCCTATCGGCAAGGCGTGTCGGTAACCAGAAGTGTTGTGTCGGTGTTTGGTGCGGTAACAATACACGGGATCGAGCGAAGGGTTGAAGGCAGCAACCTCGGGGTGTTGAGGTTGGTCGAACAGTTTGGTGTTGGCGTGCAGGCTTCCGTAGTCTCTTCAAAGTTACATTCTTGGTGTTAGGATGGTGTTCTCGGGTCGAGAATACGCCGCGCGGACTGGTTAGGGGCGAAAAATTTGGCTACCTTGAATCAGGCCCGTGACACCTGCCATGTGAATCAGCCTTTAACACTTCAATAAAGGGAGATTTTTTATTTTTTTGTTCTCATCGTGGTGCAGTATTAATTTTTTTAACTATAGTATTTTCTTGGGTTATTGTTGTTGAGTAATAATCTCTATAGCTATAAGACCCAATTCATGAACTTGTGGGCCAAGCGCTAAGTATATTGACACATTTACGGTTTTATTCTATTATAAATTTGATTTCGAGATAGCAAGGCGTATTAAGTGGTTATTTTAACCGAACCCTACTTACACAAGTCATTTAGATATATTTTACTTATATAATTAATAACCCTCGATGATAAGATCTTTCGAATTGTTTTCGAACTTATATATATATAGTTTTTATCAAGTTTTCATTGAGACGAGAGTTGGTGAATTTGACCTCGCGTATATTATTGAGCGGGAGCCGTTGTAGGTTGCAGTGGACTTTGAATTAGTGAAAGGGTTGTTCTATTCTCAAAGGATCCTGACATCTTTAGGTCTTGAGCTTCCTCACACCTAAAAAGACGTGAAGTATATGGGTACTATTGTGTACAATGCATATATAGACTTGTGTTATCAAAGAATACTGAAGGCTATTGCATAAGAATACTCAGACATTGTGCTCTTGACCAGGAGTTTTATGGAGGTTTGGAGAGGGCCTAGGATATGTATTTTTCCCAAGAGTAGGACCAATTATTGTCGAGAGTGGTATACCACTAATTTAGTTCAGGATGCTGTCGACTCTAGAACTTAATGACTCCTCAGTAGATGCCCTTTGAGTATTCCCATATGGAAATCAATTTTCACTTGCCAGTTTTTATATCTATTTTATGGAACAGTGGTATTCGTTATTTACATTTTTCATATTATATATGTAGGTCTTGTATTCCTGTGTTGGGTCAATTATGGTAGAAAGACAATAGATGCTACGCATACTTGTGTTCAACTCATCATTTTTTATTCTGTACTTTTATCAATATTTGAGGCATTTTTATGTATGTTTAGTAATGTCTTTTATTCTTGGACGCTAAGAGAGCTGTTGTAATACTCCGATTTTGGTTTACCTAAGAACTGAATCAGAAATATTACGATCGAGTCAAGTCATGTTTAAAGTTGTCAGTTAGTACGACTCAAAAGACAAAATAGATCGAAACAACTCTCTTGGTATCATGAGAATGGAAGACATTATTAAATAGGCATTAAAGCACATCATATATAAGTAAAATTAAGAAAAAGCTCAAGTGTGTGTAGCATTTATCTGTCCTTCCACCAAAGTCGATTCAGATTGCAAGACCTATATCTATTATATGAAAAATGTTAGTAACAAATGTTGCTGATCTGAAAAATAACTAATATAGCTGGCAAATAGGTATTCTATTACCCACAAAAACTTATAAAACTTCAAGATTGCCTCACACTGGGCGGTAAACAAACATACTTAAGCAAGTATTGGCTCGCATGCACGGGTCATAATCATATTCATACATACAACACTTACGCCCTCACATCTTCCATATCACCCGCCACGGTACTCGAGTGACAAAAGGAATAGTTAAGTTAGTGCCACAAATTCTAGAAATGTACTGCATTATGCAATACCTTTATACACCGCACTACCTCAATGTTTGAAGGAGTACTAATGCGGTCCATACATATATTTCCGTACCACTCACTCTCTTATTCGTGAAATCCGTAAAAATATGCATATTCATATAATAGGCTTAGGAAAGAGGCTTGTATCATATATTTCTGGAGCTTCAATTCGAAAACTAATAATGAGATCTCATCCTTGTAGTTTTATTAAACATGTGTAGAAAACATGACTAAATAGCTTGACATCGGAGGGATTAGATAAAACGCCGCCGATGTCATCTTATATCTAAAACAAGGTAAAACTGAACACGCAAGGAGTCAAACAGAGATAGGAGAGTCCTACGGACCTGTGGTCCAAGCTCCAAAAGTTTCTACACAACTATGGTGAGCTCGGACTCCCAGACATAAGTCAGAACACACTACTAAGTAAAATACTAATATCTCTATACGATGCATGTTTCAGTGTGTTTTTCAACACCAACGCACATCTCATCAAACAGCAAAAGCATCAAAGTTTGCGATGAAATGGTTTATCTTCACCGCACTGGTCGATGAACGATTGAAGCACCGATCCGAAACCGCGAAACAGCGATAAATGGTCGTTTAACCCGCTGACCAGAAACCCCAGGACCCCAGTCGAAGCACAGAGAACCGTCGGTTCAATCGTCGGCGAGTTTAGCGCTTTATGGGACCGCGAGTTTAGTTGAAGCCAGTCAGAAAGTTATGAGCGATGAGAGTTGCGTATAAAACAAGACATTTATGGCGCATTATTGCAACTGAACGAAGCA
>JAURVB010000799.1:0-31758 GCA_033002965.1 Piper betle
GGGTCGTTACATAGATGGTGGTGAACAGGCCAACATGCAACCTTCTTCCCAAACAAAAAACGTGGGAAAACAAGAAGATGTGAAGAACGTCATCAACCCTACATCCTTACCATCAAAACCATGCATGCAAGAGTCCTAATGTAAAAGAAATAAGAAAAGGGACGAGATACTCACGCGAGCAATGAGGAGGGTGCCTCGGACGGAGAGGAGACAAAAAGGAGTGGACGGCTAGGGAAAAGGATTTCCCACAATCTTCACAACTATATATATATACAACTCAACGAGTCCCTCAATTAAATTCTTACACCATACCCTACCGCCCATTCATGAATAGGTATCACTTGGATAAAGTTCGTTCTCCCTTTTCCTCCCACTCACCAAGTCGTCACCCACCCAAGACTGGGGGTTGGCCTTAGGTCGAACCATGACCGGTCAACTAATGATCATAATAATCGTGATGACAAATCATATCGATTCATCCATACTTCACTTAACCGGGTAACCGGGTAAATAAATGGGTTAATTATAAAATATAATAATTAACTGGGAAGAATTAACCGGGTAAAGAATATAACACGTTCGGTCCTTACCGGACCGCATCCGCGTCAAAAATTTTTATTTTTCTCACGGTCTTTACAATATATTTGTAGAGCTTCAGCTTGAAAACCAATAAGGGATATCATCCTTCTAGTTGTATTAAACACGTGTAGAAAACACAGCTAAGTGGGCCGACAACAAAGGGATCCGATAAAACACCGCTGATGGTGTCCTACGTCTAAAACATGATTAAACTCAACACGCAAGTAGTCAAGCAAAGAGGGAGAGTCCAACGGACCTATGTCCCAAGCTCCAAACATATCAACATATATACAGCGAACTCAGACTCCGAAACCAAGATCGAACCCCATTAATAAGTAAAATACTAGCATCTCTAAATGATACATGCTCCCTGTGTGTGCTCATATTATCAATACATCTTAATAAAGAAAAAAGTGCTAACAAACCTATAACTAAACATGTAGCACAAAAATTAAGACATAGTTATAATAAATAAATAAATAAATAACAAAATGCACTCATAGATAAATAGATAAATAATAAATACTTAAAAATGACCAATATTTTAATCATAAAATAATAACATAAATATACAATATAAATATACATGTAATCATGAGTACATATAAACATATACTCTTGTTAGTAAACATATAAATAAATAAATGAATAATAATTTAAGAAAGAAATAAATAAACAAACAATTAGCTAATACTCATTAATCATGAATATTAATAAAATCATAGTCATACCATACAAGAATACATAATTAAATACAGATAAATAATAACATATACAAAACGAACAAATATATATATATGCATTTTAGTAAACATAATAAGACTAATATTCATAAGTAAATATAATATTAATAATAACAAATAATCATGTAAGCTTTGATCATATAGGATAAACATATAAATAAAAATAAATAAATAATAATGAATAAATAAGTAAAACAATAAATAAAGAAAAATAATCATAGCATCCAATCATGCTAAATCATGTGAATATGCATCTCAACTAACATAAACGTTCTCGAATTCATAATGGTTGAAATGCCCAAAAATTCCTAACAGGGGCACAATCTAGTTTCATGCAAATGAAACGCCCAGAACATCCCAAACTGATACTAAATGCTACAACGGCCTAAATCTAGGCCTAAAACCCTGACTAACTTATACAAATCATCTGTATACCTCGCATATACATTGATAACTCATGATCTTATCATCTACATGTCAGCCATGTCAGCCGCTATAACATGCTCATATGGCCATTTGGGCCCATACTCATAGTCTAAAAATTAGACTAGCTTGAGCTCGTTCGAACCAACTCGATACAGACCCGAACTGGGAATACTACAATCGGGTAAAACCTAACCCGAAGTTAGGGTTTTACCGCATGTCTACATTTATTACAAACATAATTGACTGGCGGTGACTCAATCTAACGAAAATAAAAATTGACATGTAGCTTGTACTCATGAAAAAGCCTACCTCATCCTTGTCCTCACTATGAGGGAAGACCCTTCGACTGATATTTTGAGGGGGAGATCCCGTAGGTAGGTTGCCCTCGATCTATGACTCATCTCTCAGGACCTCGTTCATAGAGCTAGTCATAGGGTCATCTCTTAGGTCATCTAGGAGTTCATTATCATTCCCTCCATGTTCCTCGATGATCCGAATTAGAAATGTTATGATCGAGTAGAGTCATGTTTAAAGTTGATGGTTGGTAAGACTCAATTGATAAAATAGATCGAAGCAACCTTCTTAGTGTGATAATAATGGAACACATTTTAAAATATATGTCAAAACACATCATATATAAATAAAAGTGAGAATGAAAATAAATGCATTGAGCTCACGTGTATCTAGCATTTATCAGTTTTCCCACCAAAGTCGACTCAAGAGTGCAAGACCTATATCTACAATAAGAAAAATGTCAGTAACAAGTGTTAATGGTCTAAAAAATAACTAATACAAACTGCGCAAATAGGTATTTCTTTCCCCACGGAAAACATAGAAAACTTCAGCAGTGCCTCACACTGAGCAGTAAGCAAACATACTAAACAAGTGCTGGTGTGCACACATGGCTAATATTCATAGTTATACACACAATGCTCACGCCCTCACATCGTCCATATTACACCTACTACGGTACTCGAGTGGCAAAAGGAATGGTTAAGTTAGTGCCACAAATTTTAGAAATGTGTGTTATGCAGTACCCTCATACACTGCACTACATTTGGGTTTGAAGGAGTATTAGTATGGTTCATACGTATCTCCATACAGTTCACTCTCTTATTCATGAAATTTGTAGAAATGTGCCTACTTATATAATAGGTTTAGGGCTTGTATCATATATTTTTTGACCTTTAGTTCGAAAACAAACAAGGGATCTCATCCTTGTAGTTTTATTAAACATGTGTAGAAAACACAACTAAATGGCCCAACATTGGAGGGATCCGATAAAACATCGCTTATGTCGTCCTACATCTAAAGCATGATTAAACTCGACACGTTGGGAGTCAAGCAAAGATCAAGCAAAGGGAGAGTCCTATGGACCTGTGGTCCAAGCTCAGAGCACTTCGATGCATCAATGGTGAGCTTAGACTCCGTAACCTACATCGAAACCCACTGCTAAGTAAAATACTGATGTCTCTATATGATGCATGCTCGTGGTGTGTGCTCATTTCATCAATACATTGTCATAAAAAAGCAGTGCTAGCAAGCTTACAACTAAACACTGGCATGTAAATTGAGATATAATATTAATAAATAACAAATAAATAAATAAGTAAATAAATAAATACACTCATAGATAATTAAGTTAATAATAAATGCATGAACATAAATAATACTCAAATAATAAAATAATAATAAAACAACAATATAATTATACTATATAAATATACAGATAAACACAAGTAAATATCAACATAGACTCGTGTTAAATATATATATATATATATATTATATAATAATAATAATTCAATAAATAAATAGCTATCACTCATTAATCATGAATGGGGCTGTAAATTGAGTGAGATAGCATGTGAGAATTTGGCGTTCGGCTCAACTCGACTCGACTTGAAACTTGACATTTAAATGCTCGAGCTAGAACTTGAATCCTATGAGCCGAGTTGGAGCTAGGAAGTGTTCGACTCGACTCGACTCCGTTATAACTCAAACTCAACTCGAAATTGACTCGTAGCTCGACTTGAACTCCACTCGACAATATAATATAATAATATACATAATATGTCATTGTGGTGTTATGGTGTGTATTATATTTCATTAGATTTTCTCCTATTTATCTCGATTTTTTTGGATTTATTACGGGTTAGTTTTATTTTTTACTCGAGTCACATATGAATCAACTTTTATTTATGATATCGCCACTTACCGCCCTCCTTCTCCGTCACCAACGCCACCTTCGGCCGCCTCACCATGGCCGATCAACGCCCGCCGATCACAGTCAGAACATCACCGATCATTCCCCCGCCGTCCGGCCATTGCCCAACCTCCACGATGAGACGAAGCCACCGCGACCGTGTTGCGCTCCCGTCGCCAATCCCGCCGATGGCAACCATTGCCATAGCCACCCATTCGCCATCGTCGGCCCTCCCGCAACCTTACTCGACCTAAGTGCAGCCCAGTGCCACCCATCCCGGCCAGATCTCGTCACCACACCACCGACAACAACATTTTTGCCCTTTTTCTTGTGAGCCGCCTGCTCCACCAACCTTGTAACCATTGTAGATGTTAAGACTCACCGAGGTGGTGCTAACGGTACCCTATAGCACCACCATCCCGATTGTAGCCGCTGCTCACAATAGTTGCTAGAAAACTGCCGCACCACCATCGATCGAGATTGCCGATCACCATCAGAACATTGCCGACCATTCCACCTACCATCCGGCCATCACCCAGCCCCCACAACATGATGAAGCCGCCATGATCGCACCGCTCTCCTGTCGCCGATTCTGCCAACGACCACTTTCACCGCTGGCATCCAATCACCGTCTTGACATCATCGACCCTGCCGCGACCTTACCCGACCTGAGTGGAGACGAGCACCACCCATCCCGGCCGGATCTCGTCACCACACCACCGACAACCACTATTTTGCCCTTTTTCTGGCGCGCCACCTGCTCCACCAACCTTGGCAACGTCGTAGATGCATAACGCTCGCCGAGCCGGTGCTAACAGTACCCTATACCACCACCATCCCGACCGTAGCCACTTCCGACAATGGTTGCCAGAAAACCACCCCTTTTTTTTCCCTTTTTCTGGCAAGTCGTTTCTCTGCCGACCTTGTCGACATCATAGACGTGTAAGGCTCAACAAGCCGGTGCCAACAGTACCCTATACCATCACCATGCCGACTATAGCCGCCGCCGACAACAATTGCAGGAAAACTGCCAGAATTGTGAGTACGAGAGACTATTTTATTGATAGATTATTTTGTTCATTTTTAATCTTTATAAATGTATATTTTCTCCAAAATGATCTATTTTCGAGCTTATAAATGACCTCGTTTCAAGCGCCCAAACAAGCCCATTACGAGGTCCCAATAGAGCCAGTGTTGAGCTCTCAACAAGCCAGTTTTAAGTGAGCTCTTAAAATTTAATAGTTTAAGTGTATTCGAGTTCGCGTCGAGCTCAAATAGTATAAGAAATATTTGAGTAGATTTCGAGGATATATGCTCAAAACTCGTTTGATCTGAAGTTGAGTTCAAACAAACTTCAAGCTATTCGAGTCGAGTTCGAGCAGAAGGCGAGCTCGGTGTGCTCGCTCGTTGAATAGCCCTAATCATGGATATTAATAACATTATAGTTATAAAATATAAGAATCCATAATATAATACAAATAAAAATAATATACGTGTGAACAAACAAATAGGTATATATATATATATATATAGAGTTTAACTGCTATGCGCTGCATGAAAATGCAGGGCATATGCAGCGTTCGGATTGTGGGCCGTCGGATCCAGATCCGGCGGTCCACAATCAAACACATTACCCCCCCCCCCCCCCGTAATCAGCTCCCACCCCTTTCCTTTCCATGCCGACCATTTCCCGGCAGCCAGCCCCGCATCCCGCCCCCCCGCCCCCTGCCAGCGCCAGCCTGCATCTCGAGCCCCTGTCCGAGAGCCAGCCCACATCCTGGGCCCCCGCCCTGGAGCCAGCCCACATCCCGGGCCGGCGCTCGAGCGTGAGCAAGTCCGCAAGTCGGGCCCCCACCGACGCAGCCGCTTGCCGACCGCCTCCCAGCCGCCACCCACACCCCGCCCCTCGCCCCCCCACACCTGCCGCCCCCTGCTCCCCACCGGCCCAGGCCCCATGCCTTGCCTCCTGCCGCCCCCTGACCCCCTCCCGCAACTCCTTGCCCCCCCTGCCCGCCCCCGCCCCTGCCTCCGCCCCCGCCCCGCTGCCGCCGGGCGTCTACCCAGGGGCCCACCCGTCTACGCTGCCTGGGCGGCGCTTCACCCCACCCGACGTAACGTTCAGCACTGCCGACGGTGGCGCAAAAAATAACGGTGATGGCAAAAACAGAGGGGGGGATGGGGCGGCGGGGTGATGGCAATTTCATAATAAAAATTTGACTTACTCCTGACTCTAGTAATATTACGAAATAAATTTTAAAAAATAAAATAAAATAATTTTCTAATAAAAACTTGACTCGCTCTAAACTCGAGTCAATATTTTAAAATAAATTTTTAAAAAATCTAAAAATAATTTCTTAATAAAAACTTGACTCGATTCAATATTATGAATAAATTTTAAAATTAAAATACCATAAAATAAAAACGTGACTCGTTACTGACTCGAGTCAAGTTTTTATTTCATAGTATTATTTTTAAAATTTTTAAAAATTAATTTCGTTATATTGAATCGAGTCACGAGCGACTCAATTTTTTATTAAGAAATTATTAATATATTTTTTTAAATTTTATTTCATAATATTGACTAGAGTAGGGAACGAGTCATGTTTTATTATAAAATTATTTTATTTTATTTTTTAAAATTAATTTCATAATATTAACTCGAGACGGGAGAGTTAGGAGCGAGGGGGGGGGGGGCGCGCGGCCGCGGGCTGGGGTGGCGGGGGACAGCCGCTTTGGGCAAGGGCGAGGGGGGGGGGGACGTGGCTGCGGGCGAGGGGACTGCGGCTTCGGGCAGGGGTGGGGGCAGGTGGGCCGCGGCTACCACGGGCGGGGGAGGGGGGGGAGGGTGGGGGGAACGCGGCTGCGGGCGGGGATGGGGGCGGAAGCTGGCAGCCAGAGGGTGTGGGGGGGCGCCGCGGCTGCACGATGGGGCGGTGGGGGACCATGGCTGCAGGCGGGGGCAGGGCCGGGGGGGCGAGGGCGGGGGTGGGGGCGGCGGCGGCGGCTGCGGAATCCGGCAGGGGGGGGGGAACGCGGCCCGTGCAGGAGAAAACGGGGGAGGGGGAGAAGGAAAGATTTGGACCGTTGGATTTTGATCCAACGGTCCAAATAAAAACGCTGCTTATGCGCTGCATTTTGATGCAGCGCATAGAAGCATCTTGGTATATATATATATATATAAGTACATATATATATCCACACACACACACACACATATATAATTTAGTAAACAAAAATAAGACTAATATTTATAAGTAAATATATCATTAATAATAATAAGTAATCATATAACATGCATTATAATAAATAAATACATGAATAACAATAAATGAATAATAATAAATAAATATACAAATAAAATAATAAATAAAGAAAAATAATCAAAATATCCAAACATGCTAAATCATGTGAATATGCATCTAAACTAATATAGGGTTTCATGAATTACCAAAAACGGTGTAAGAACGGACAAAAACCGTTCCAAAATGACTGAACTGGGTCAACTAAGTTTAAACAAACTGAGTTGGGCCAAGTCAAGTTGGTCTGGGTTAAATAAACTGCTAGGTTGGGTCGGCTGCGTTGGTTTGGATTGATGCACATGGATACAAACTCGGATGCGGAAATGGGCAAACGGGTCGTACTGCTTCGGCTGGTGTCCGTTGCCGGAAAACGCTGATGACAACATGTAATGACCCGCTCAAACCGGCCCGGCGTTACTTAAAAATATGTAATAGATGTAACGATAATATTCCAGAACATGAATATTAATACAACAATTAAGTCTACCAATATATAAATCATATAAATCATAAAAATAAGCCATGTTATCTAAAATATAAAATAACTGTCTCACAGTCTCGGACCATTTCCCATATCCACATTTATAACACAAAAGAATAATAAAGAAGTCTAATTTTTTTATCAATTGACCAAACCTGGCTCACTTTTATTCTTCAGTCCAAAGCTGCTCACCTGCGGCGGCAATTCCACGTTAGTGATAAAAACACTAAGCCGCATAATTAAATGAAACAAGTCAATATAATTCCCTATTTTCATTTCACAAGTCTTTTAGTAATTATGAGCCTATGCCGAGCTCCAATTATGCTGGTAGGGGTGGCCACCCCATCCAATTACCATCCCATGTATGCGCACACACGCTACGTGGCCCGAGGCTTGTAGTTACCAATATTTGCCATTGACTCACCCTCTTGGTATCACAAGTGCATAATGAGCCTACTTGCGCCACTGCATCCCGTCACCCCTTTTGGCCTGAGGATAGGTATTCAATCTTTTAGGGGATGTTGCCCCATTGAATTGAGTGGACCCCGGTTGCGTTCTAACGCATGGTGGTCAGATACTCAAGTCGACCAAGACTCCCACATAGTAGTATTAAGAGTGCAGCCCCGTGTCGAACTGAGTCAATTCTTTGATCCCGATTGCACTCGGTGCATGGTGGTCAAATCTAGCCTCAGCCTATCAAGGCTGCCAACTAGGGAAAATACAACATTTCAAATGATTATACAGACCTAGATAGTTTGTAAGTGAACTCGCAGCTTTTACCAACGATCCTAATCTGAACGAGAACATAAAATTATACATAAGTATAATTTTATTCGAGTAGAAATGCATGCAACTAAATGTCTAATATATATATATCATTTTCAAAAATATTAAATATTAAATTGTGAGAAAATCTAGTGAGATGATTAATTACTCATGTGACATAATCATTTAAGCCCTACTTTACATTTTAAATTAATTATCCAAATCATAATTATTACTTCACAATTGAAAAAATAATTATTAACTAGTAACAAATATTTAATTACTATTATTAGTATATTTTCCTGTGAGATGATAATTACTTTACCACGATCTTGATGATTTAGTTTACGGTTATAATTTTTAATCGCTTTTATTATTAATAGTAATTTAATTAAGTAAGTTGTTAGATTAAATTTACTAAATTAATTTGTATTATTCTAATTCAAAGATATTACTAATACAATTATTTTAAATTATTTAACTCAATAAAGTTTCGAACTTTATTTATTTTTATTATGCTATTTAGGTTCAACGCTTGTGATTTTTTTACCTGATTATAGTTTAATAACCCATTTTCTACATTAATGATTCGTTATTAAAATAATCACTTTATTTACCTAATATTAAATCGAATATGGTAAAGCTAAAATATTTATTTTATTAATTACTTATAACCATCCGATTTAATTTAATCGCTTGTATTACGCCGATTAATTATCGACCATTTATCATTACCATATTTTTATTAGTTATGTCCATGTCGATTTCGTCAAATAATTAATTAGTTTAGTAACTTTACCCATAACCCACTAAAAGGATTATTTTTAAAGATTTTTTACAAGCTAGTTTTTTTTTTTTAAGTCGAGTCGGTATCGAGTCAACCCATATTTACATGTTTCCCACCCTTCTTCTTCTTCTTCTTCTCTTCCCATCACCATTCTTCTCTTCTCCAAAAATAGGTTCGTCCTTCTTCTCCCAGCCTTATCTTGGCACCCAAAACCAGATTCACGTCCTCCATCAACTTCAACCTTCTCCAGCAACCAATTGGAAGCCTAAAGTCCATGTTTTACAGCAGCTACCCAAGGCGACACCTTGCTGCCCAAGGCACGCGTCTCCTGGCCAGCAGCACGGCCGGGGGCGCAAGACGACCTCCGCCCGGCCAGCAGCACCACCGGGAACTCTTCCCTTCTCCCTGCACGACAACCCAACGTCAAGGCTAAGCGCCTACCCTCTGAAACTGCCATGACAACGTCTGTTGCAGCAGAACGTTGCCACTTCCGTCACCCTTACAACTCCGCCCACTTACAGTTGCAATTCCGCCACTCCACCGGAAACCAAGGACACGGTGAGCCATCACTTCGACCCAGCAACCAGAGGGGTCGTTGGGGGTGTGAGGGCTGCCTTGAAATCTTTGTTTACAATCGCCCATCTTGCTAATATTTTGCACCCGTCGGCCATGGATGGGATTTCTAGTTTCAGGTTAGTTCTTTTCTTTCTTGTTGATTTCAGACTTTAGTTACATGATTAACAAGCTTATTATCAATTAAAAAGAATATGCATGCAAGAAAATTAAGAAGAGGAAGATAGGAAGGATACCCAAGCAAGGAAGAAGCACCGGCAAGGAAGAGGAGAACTAGGCGGCTAAGGTGAGGAAGACGCCCTGCCCTTTACACCAAAAATGACGTCCTCTTTCAAAATTTATAAAAATGAAAATGACAGCTAGGGTATGTGAAAACACCCCAACACTGTATTTCATTTAACCGGGTAACCAGGTAAATAATAAAATATATTAATTAACCGGGTAGATAACATAACACGTTCGGTCCTTCCCAGACAGCGTTCAGTCCTTCCCAGATCGTGTCGAATCTATTATTATTATTATTATTATTATTATTATTATTTTCACAGGCACGGCTGGGCTCACTGCCAGTAGAAATGGACGGCCCACGCGATGAAGAACATGATGGTGGTGGTGATCGGTGGAGTCCAGTGTCAGCTGGCCGAAAGACGGCCGGAAAGAGGCTGGAATCTCCACTAGATGTAGCGATGATGCCGGCAGCGATCGCAGCCATTGTGGTGGTTGTGGCTTCTCTCAAAATGGAGATCTCAGCAGTAGTGGAAACCAGCTTCACAAACTGCCTGGCCGGCGATGACACTGACGGCGTCGGCTGTCGTGAGTGGTATGAAGGGAAAGCCGGTTGCAAGGCGGTCAAGGTGGTGCCGGTCTGATGGTTAAGTTAGTGCCACAAATTGTGGAAACGTGCTGCAGTACGCAATACCCTCATACACGACATTACCTCAGGGTTTGAAGGAGTACTAGTGGGATCCATACATATCTCCATAATGCTCATTCTCTTATTCATGAAATCCGTAAAAATGCACGTACTTATATAATAAGTTTAGGGAAGAGGCTTGTATCAAATATTTATAGAGCTTCAGTTTGAAAACCAACAAGGGATTTCATCCTTGTGGTTTTATTAAACATGTGTAGAAAACATAGCTAAATGGGTCAACGTCAGAGGGATCCGATAAAATGCCATTGATGCGGTTGTACTTCTAAAACACGATTAAACTCGACATGCAGGGAGTCAAACCGAGATCAAGCAAAGGGAGAGTCCTACGGACCTGTGGTCCAAGCTCCAAGTAAAATACCGATGTCCAAACCCACTGCTAAGTAAAATACCGATGTCTCTATATGATGCATGCTCGTGGTGTGTGCTTATATCATCAATACATCTTAATAGAGAAAATAGTGCTAGCAAGCTTACAACCAAACACTGGGCATGCAAATCGAGACAGAACCGGGTCAACTGCGCTGAACCGAACCAAGTTGGGCCAAGTCAACTTGGTCTAAGTTAAATAAACTGCTGGACTGGGTTGGGTGGGCTAGTCTGGACTGAAGGACACGGATACGTCCTCAGATTGACAGACTCGGACACGAACACGGGTAGCGGAGGCGAACACGAGCAAACTGGCCAGACAGGGGGACCCGTGCCCATCACCGCTAGTTACGATCTACGGCCCATACGACGAGAAACATCTTGGTTGTGGTGATCAGCGGAGTTTGGATGTCGGCTGGCTGAAAGACGGGTGCAAAGAGGGTGGAATTGCCATTGGATGCGGCGACGTCGCCGGCGGCGATTGCAATCATTCTGGTTGCCGTGGGTTGTCTCAAAATGGAGAACCTGGCAAGAAAAGCTGTTTGGGTGGTTGGCAAAAAAATCTGTTTGGGTGGTCTGATCGGCCAGAGGTGACTTGCCAACACCGAAATACGGCCCGAAAGGATGGCGGCAGCGGCGGAAACCGGCTTCAAAAACTCTCTCACTGGCGACGACTCCAGCAGTGCCGGTGGTCATGAGTGGTACGATTGGAAAGCTAGCCGCGAGGTGGTCATGGTGGTGTCGGTCCTGTGGCCGAGGCGAGGTGGAGACTCGCTGGCAACGAGCCGAAGAGGTGGCAACGCTAAGGGTGCAAATTCTGAAATCATGGAAAATCTTTGGATTAAAAAGAAGGTGAAGCTGGGTCCTAGATCATGGATGGCTCAGATCTTGCCATGTGGCATGATCGGAATGTCTGACAACTCGTGGCCTAGTGGGGCCCACCTATGGGTAATATGCAATATACATATAGACGGAAAGCTAAGATCGAGACTGTCCAAAGTCAAAACGGACTCGAGTCCTAAAAGTGACTATATAGGCAAGAATTAAGGCAAGAAGGCTAAATGGACCTCAAACCATGAGCTAAAAAATCTTCAACTCTATCAAGCTGGGCCCATTGGGGTACAATCCGGTGATCTAAAATCCCTAAGTTGTATGTAAATGAGATACCCTTGAAATCTCAAATGGATATTAAACACTGCAACGGCCTTGATTTGGGCCATAATTCTGGATAACTTATAAAAAAAATCATTTGTATACACTAACAACGCATGTTTTGTTGTATCTATCATATGTATGTTAGGCATACTTAGCCACCATAAAATACTCATATGGCCATTTAGGCCTCATATTCTTGGTCAGAAAACTGGTCTGGCTCGAGCTCGCTCGAACTGACTCGTGACTGACCCGAACCTGGAAACCTTATAAGCGGATAAAACCCTAACCCAAAGCTGAGTTTAAAACTAATAACCTCATTCATAGAGTTGGACATAGGGTCATCTCTCCGGTAAACGGGAATTCACTATCAACTGCTCCATGCTCTAATCATCCTTGATAATATGATGACATAGAAGATATAGATTGCAAACATATATGAAATCAGACACAAATTTGTCGGTCAATTATGGCATATAACTTACCTTCATTGAAACCCTTATCCGCTAATTTGTCATCAACTGTTGGCTTCTCTAGATCTGCCCTCTCTTCCAATTTGGCCAATCTCTTTTCTAGGTCATCAACTAGTGACTTCAAATTACTATTTTCCCTTTCCAGCCATCAAATCTTCTGAGATTCAAGTGCATCATGCCCACTTGATCCTGTCTCCCTCCCACACTTTCTATTGGGCATATCACATTCTTTTATAACCTGGAACATGTAACAAATTAGATTAACAAGTCCTTTAACACTTGCTCTCTCATAATAATAAGATAAAAGATACCCTGTTTGGTCTTAACCTCTTGAATATCTCATCATAGTACACATCATCATATAGGTATGCTTTTTTCGTGCTTTGCTTGAGTCCTTGGCGGAGAATCGATCTTTCCTTCACGTTATCCTTCAACAGTGTGGGGACACATCTACTCCACCGTCTCATTAGTGGTCTTATATTACGAAATGGGATGTGCCACAATTTAGAATGCTCCGAAAACTAAATCTACATAAACATATAAAATGATACATTGGCCTAATTAAAAGACTGTCAAAAAATAATATGAACAATTGAAAATCACCACATAAATACCTGCTATATAAATGATGCACCACATATGTTGGGGCACGTATTATTTTTCATCGCCTTTTGATCTTTACTCAAATCAACTAAGAATGCCTACACAACTAATGCCCAATTCCATTGTCAGATGGGGACCAAGTAAATAATCAGATAGCAGTTCATTACATCGTAATAAATATGAAAGCAACTTATAACCAAACTCATTTCCAACTGCTCCTTCCCGTTTAACAATATCCTTCAACCTTTTCAAAATGTTATTTATTAGCAGTCCTACGCTCCTTCACAAATAGCTCGCCCTGCTATGTAGATGTAGACTTCCCCTTCAATCTTAAAATAACAGTGCCCCCATTTTTTAAATCGTTAAATGGACAAAATCAAACGCAGTAGACAAAATCATACGCAGTGAAACGTGTACAACTTGAAAGTTGGACCACCCGGGTTTTCTAACATACCTAACCAAGGCCGTTACAACATATACTATTAATGCTCATACATAACATAATATAAATGAAAAATCACGGCGGAATAATTTCTATAAGCCATTGCTATTCAATATTAAAAATAGACAACTAACATTTATCACATAATCATAAGGAATAAAAATAACCATGGTTGTTTGAGTTTAACATTCTCAGTCACTAAGTCTTTTAGTTTTTAATGGAACAAATTTCCTAAGGCTAAGCTTCTCCATTCCACCTTCATATTTTAGTTTTATTCCTGCGAACAACATTACATTGTCTGTTTAGTATCAATAATGATATTGCACCCTCGTCTAAACATGTGTCATATAATATAAATCAAAATACTTATAATCAACAATTGGTTAAATTGCATAAATACCAATTCTAATTGATCATAAATAAACATTGTATAGTAGTATTCATAAATTATAATAAAAAGATCATAAGCATAACTTAATATAATGTAAATGAAAGCATAGGTTGCATAAATCATAACTCAAGTTAGCTTAAAATTAATTAATTAATTCACTTATTCATACTTAGTTCATTAAATAAACCAAATACACAATAAGTTTGCACAAAACTGGTTGAGACTGACATGGTCACACCAAACCCAACATCATAACGTAAATTCACAAGTGAGCACATACGTTGTAAAGATACTAGCGTGCAGAGAACGTAAAGTTTTTAAACTCCACCGTAGATGGCAGTCCATGCTTAAGGGGTGTGCACCGCAATCACGACAATAGTACATCTACTAAACTTATCATAAAGATATAGAATATTGGCTAGGAGATCTAGGTTCCTATTTGCCTTATCTCCACTAAAAGTAGCTAAGTTGTCGGCCTACCATTTAAATTTAACCAGTAAAAAACATAAAAATATGTCTTAGTCATATATCTTATCTTATTTACTTGTTATCATTCATAATCATATCATATATTTTGTTTCGATTGAAAACATCAACTGGCTACTCGTACTCTAACTAGCTAATCACATAAAACTAGAAATCTTATAGAACCCCAAATGATGACTAAATGGACCTAGATATAGTAATGAAGTCCTTGCACTCATAAGTAACATGCCCCTAGCCTGAACAATCACAGAAGCTTAGTATCATTACTCATCCTATCCTATATGATTGTGCATGAATGTCATGACATACATGAATGGAATAAATAAACACCATAATCATAAGAAAACATAATTGATACTTCATTCATAGATTCTTGGTCACTTGTTCCTACTTACATACATCAAGATTAATAGAATTATATCATATATCATATAAACATTTATAATATGAAAAAACATAAATTGCCTCATAGACATATTATGATAAATTGGTCATAGTTTTATACCACATACGCCATAGGGCCCTTATAACATAATGACATTAGTTGTTTAGACTGTTATTACAGTTATAATACATAATTAATATTCTGTATTATTAGCTAATTTAATTAATAATCTAATAATGACCGATCGGAAACATATCCATAAGAAATAGAAATAAGTCACCTTTCTCTTATTCTTAGAACCTTGTTTCTAGCTTTTAGGAAGTACTTGAACATGTTTAATTTGTATTTTAATAAGCAACTATAAGTCTTTAAAAACTAGAATTTGGGTATGAAATTGGACAAGTTTACCTTAAAATAAATTGGTCATAATGTCCATGAAATAGCTTCGATTTAGATGAATCTTATTGTGTGAGAAAGCATATTTCATGATCTACAAGTTCTATCTCATGTGATTGTTTCTAGATTGCACCTCTTAATTCACGTATTAATTTTGAGTCATGTTTCTAGCATATTTTTATCAATCTAAGAATAGAAACTATCAACTCATTGATTAAAGATAAAATAATATTAACTTTCTTGATGATTCTTATTCAATATATATCTAAACATTATAATATAACTTTAAACTTAATTTATAAAAATATTATAATCATCATTTATAATTCTAATATATTATCATAAATGTATTATATTGTACTATGAAACTTACATAAAAACATAAAATTTTACAAGATCCATGCACAAATCGTTCAAACAAATCAGACAACATCATAATTATTGATATGTATACATGATCTCTATGAAACTATGATATGGGTTTAAATTACTAACTTTTAATTTTATTGAATTCTCTTAAAACTCAAGTCCTAATGCTCCTTCTTCGTAAAATTAGCAAAACTTGATCCAAAATCACTAAAACTTTAAGGAAGACGGGTAAGAAGACATTTTCTCCACGAAGTAACTAAGGAAGGGGGTGGTAATAGAGGAACACTGCAGCCAGGATAAAGAGAGAAAGAGAGAGAAGTGACGTTACGCAGAAGGAGACTCTCTCATGTGCCTATATACCCTCTTTACACGTCTTAGATCCGAACTAACCACTTTCCGACCAACATTGGAGAAAATTTTACACAATCTAGAATTTTAGCCGTTTATTAAATTGCTTACCGTCTAATCAACTAAAACTCCTAACAAATTTTACACAATCTAAAACATATGCACTAAAATGAACATAGATAGTTTCTTTGACCCAAATTGACCCATGGGTGCAGTTTTAAATGAAAGTTCACTAAGAACATGTTTGGCTCTACTTAAAATAACCTATCGGTCAAGGTTAAGTGTTTAATCTCATGTTAATTTTTATTTTATCCTAGCTGACACCTTGTTGATAATAGAATTGGTTCATATATGACCGCGTCTAACTTGTTACCATAGCCTTTTACTTTATCTGTTTGTTTATTAATTTGTTTGTTTATTAGACCGATCAAACCTTTTTAAAAGATTTTTTAACATCTTATCTTTTTCAAGAAAATGTGTACTTCATATCTTATAACCATATTATTTCCTATGAACCTTAAGTTCAATCAAGACCGAGTGTCCAAAAGAAATGACTTGTCTATATACCATGCATTGGATTTTCCTTATTTATCCATCAACTTGTAGAAATCATAACTCAATGTGTTGAATTCCCATTGACGTGATTCTTTTGCATTAAAACTTTAGGATACTTATTTTCTTCTCCTAAAATTTCATAATTTGTGGGCATGAGATGCGAGATATGAATTTTGAAATTGATGTATCAAATTAGTCCACTTAATGAATTTCCTAGAAATCATGATTATGATTGAGGTAACAAACCGCCACCTATACTTGTATTTTAATACAAAAAATTGTGCTCCCTATAAATGAGCAACATTTACAAACAAATTGGTAATTAAGGATATATACTTTGACAAAAATTACAAACTAAACTCCTTCATAGGGCATGAATAAAAGTGAACAGAAAGAAAAACAAAAACAACAAAAAAGAAGGTAAGGTGGTTCCCTCGTAAAAAATAAACATGCAAAAGAGTTATATGAAAGTCGTTTCAAGTTTTTTGGGAGCCCATGGGGCCCAACAAAGGGATCACTTGGGCTGTCTGCAACTACATCCAAGATTGCCTTTGTACAGAGCCTCCAGGGTCGGCTTGTCCTTCACTGCTACAGCCAACTTCGCCGTCATATTGGTGCCACCAAAGTTACCGTGGGTTGTTGTTGCCACTTTTTCAATTTCTTTCCCATTTTTTTGTTAATTTCGTTTGATTCTCCCGCTAGCTGGTGATATCAAAAAACTCTTTTCTTTCTGTGGTCAAAAGTGCACACACATACGTATGATCAGGTCACAAATGATTTTTTCCCCACGCTTTGGGTGGTATACTCTAGAAATTAGTGGGTTGCAACTTGAAAAAGATAACATACCTAGAGAAAAAGATTATATTTCTTTGCTTTTTGTAGCTCAAACTTCCATAAAAAACGACAGACTAACCATGTTAAAAAATTTCTAATTGATTGCACAACTATTGAGATATATTGTTTAAAATAAGGAAAGAATGAAAAACGAATGAAATATAATCACGCTAACAAAAAATAAATAACAAAAGAAATATATCCATGTTAACAATATATTATCCCATCTCCAATTTTTAAGCATTACATGAGGGTTGAAAGACGAATTATTTCATTAGGATGGGTTTGGTTTTCTTGAAATTGTGGAAAATAAATGTAAAATTATGATGTTATAAATTTTCTTTTGTTTTGTTATTTTAAATTGTAGTGAAAATAAATTTTAATATTAGTTAAAATAAGCTTATATAAAAATTTTATAAAATATTTTAATTTTCTGTTATTTTCCTACTATTAAAAAAAAATTTATAATTTTTGTGTCATTTTATTTTATTGGATTTATATTTTCATAAATTTTTTTATTTAAATTATTTTTATCTCAACCAACGAGGACCCTTGTTTGTCCTCAAATACTATAGATTGTGATAAACGACCGCTATTTCTGTATATCGCAAGTGCATGTTGGCACTGTTGACTAGCTTTAAACTAGCTTTCACAGATTCAATAAATATACAAACATAAATTCGCCGCTTCAATTTTCATCATAGTTGTATATAGCATTGGGATCTCTGTAGTTCTTCTAGGTCAAGTTTCTTGAGCATAGAAGTCTAAGATCTCCTCCAAATTAAGCTGATGCAGTGAAGAACAATCGTTGTACATCAACCACAACATGTGCTCAAAAAATATGGCATCAACATCTAAGAAGATGACTCTTTCCTCTAACACTCTGCCTCCTCCCCTGATCTTCATCATCTTAATATCCATCCTCACCTTCTCCAGCAGGACACGGAATGGACCTTTCTCCAGAACAAATGAATCCACGACAAACACTCTCTTCTCCTTCCCGGCGACCACTGTGACTGAACAAGCTAGATACTCGCCATCGTCTTCCTTTGTCAATGGCCGGTAGCCCATCCTCGGAGCAAAGAAAACGCAGCAGGCCATTTGGGATGCCTCCTGTGACAGCTAAAGCTCTTCTGCTAAAAAGAGATGAAGACCAACAATGAAGTGGTTGTGGACGATCGAGGAAAACCTTCTTAGTTTACCAGATATGCAAAGCAGAAGAATTGGTAAGGAGGGGAGATTGAGTAAGGCAAGGCAGAGGATTGAATCGGTAATCAAAGGATGGGCATCGATTTGTATATATGCTACAAAGTTAGAAAATGAAATGCCAATATTTGGTTGTTGTGGGGGTGGGGATTTAATAGAAATGGTGTGGGGAAGAGGAAGGATCCGGGTGCGATGGTGCTGGGAGTGAATGCAGAGAAAGCGAGCCGTTGGGAATCTGGGGATGACGGAGACGCGGATAAAGGACGTGGCCGGCATGAAAGAACCGCGTTTGGATCGTCGTTGACAGCTTCAAACTCCCAGCACATATGATAAACCTAAAATGACGAGTACATTGAAAAAAAAACCCATAAAACAAGGAGACAAAAGGTCTTCATCGTTGGCATTCACTTAAACAATATTAAATGATGCGAGCATCGTAACTAACGCCCACTTGGAAAAGATAAGAAAGAATAACGCCAACGTAAATATGTTATGCTTGGTATTAATTAAATCTAAATCCTCTAAATCCGTACTGTGCGCGGGTCACCTTCAAAAATTTATTAGTTCATTATATTATAAAATTATTATTTTTATTAAAATTGCAATGTATGAAGCATAGTATGAAGCCCCGATTCAAAGCACTCGAAAGATTTGTACCGGATTTAGTGCCAATGGAATAACAAAAAGTCAACTGCTTTGATGTAGGTCTACACTATGAGATTTGTCTAGCACTGATTGATAGGGGATTTGCCACTTTTGGGATGTAGTGCAAGCCACAAGCGAAGCTGAGCGAATCTTGCCTATTCGACCCTACTGAGACTACAATCAGAGACAACAGCACCCTCAACAATATTAATGGATCAGGGAACACAAAAAAGGCGTTGGATAGATGCTCTAGTTTCAATGAGAGCCACAGAGGACAAGTTCAAGAGAATAGACACCCAGCATGCTAGAAATGTGGACGCTATCGCGGAGGACATCAGACAGTAGAATGTTTGACTGTTGACGGCCAATAGGCAGCCCTTTGGGTATCGCCACAATGACTAATGATTCCAGATATCCTATTGCAACAACAAAGAGGCCACCAGAACCAAGGACAGGGATAGAGAGACAATGGTCAGTAGTCATCGAGATGGCAACAAAGGGGTCCAAATCAGAGAGGAATAATGGCTGTCATGACAAGACAAGAACATATGGCTTTGGATCAGTGAGGAATGAGGATAACACCACTCACAGGACCACCAGCATGGCAGTGAGGATGGAAACAACCACCATTGCTGAAGTACTGAAGGATATAACAGACGTGACAGGGATGCACACATCCCGCTTCAAATTTAAGATTTAGTAGATAGCTATGAGAGTGAAGCCTCCTTAATTTAAAATTTTGATGATGAAATTTTCATAAGGAGGGAAGGTTGGAAAACCCGTGACCTGAGTCAGGCTTTTATAGTTAGAACCAGTCGATTCAATAGCTATTTTCAGTCGAGTCAATTTTAGAACACACGTACTGAGTAGAGGCCAGTCGTGTGTTATGAACCATGAGGGTCATGTGTACCCAACAATATGATGATAACGTCAATAAGACAACAACTGAATGAGTTATCAGAATATATTTGAGTACACCCTTTTTCTTTTTTTTAGTATTGGACTGTAGAATTATTTTTTGGTCGAATAACGCATTAGGAAACATTATAGGGCAATTTGGGTGGGTTATTTGTTATAGAGCACATCATTGTGATGTTATGGTGTGTAATATATTTTATGAAAATTTCCCTTATTTTTTATTGATTTTTTAAGCATTTATTACGATTGATGAAACTGCCACCAAACTGCCACCAAACTCACCCAGATCTTTTCTCCCCAAGCCCTTAATGCTGCCCCTATCATTGCCATCAACGCAGCCTCCGATTGCTGCACTGCCCCCGATCGATGATGCCGAGCCCCATCTTTTAGTTGTTGTGCCGTCCCGAGTGCCAGCGGCTGCCGCTTGGTCTCCACGACGTACGAGAGCCACACCCTAGTGCCACCCATCCAGATGCCATTCTGCACTACTCTGACGCCGACGACCACATTACTCTTATGCCGCCGTGTAGCCGACACCATCCCCTTCGACCCCATGACTATTTCCTCCATACCAAACTCCGCCGCTGAGGTCGGGCGAGGCCTAATGGGACAAGCTAACCGACCCCACCGAACCCGTCACCACCGCCGGCGATCATCTTTGCCATTGCCATCCTCACGCCACCACAATTGGGTCAAGCTTGTCGAGTCGGTGCCAACCCATAGCCCCAATTGCCTCGCCGGAAAAGGTCACTTGAAAACTGCCTAAAAACCACCAAAAAATTGGTGGAAACTGCCAATAAACTTCGGATTCGCTAAACTTCGCCAAATCTTTCGCCGAATTCAACCAGTAAAACCTGATTGAACTTCAAACGCTACCAGGTGCCAAATTCGAGTCTTGAGATGCACGATGAAACCCTAGCCTTCGCCGATAGTTGACGACGCGAGGTATAATTTACTCCGACTTAATTTATTAAATGTGATAATTAATAGCACAACATGCTAGGATTAATGAATTGATGTGTTAGATATTTTTATTGTAATAAAAAATATGAATTTGCTTAATTGAATTGTATTAAAAGGAATGTTAAGGAACTAATTAGGTAAGCCAAGTAATTATCGTAATATAATGCAACGTTGGGTAGGAAATCTTATATGGATTGATGTGTAAATTCTATAGGATGTGTGAATACATCATAAGTGGTGTTAGCTTTTAATTTGATATGTAGGTACGGAGTATGAGCTCACCGCCTAGGCACGAGAACACTCTTAAAGCTTTTGCCTGGTCCGTTTAGTACTCATTCCGTGTTTTAAGTTCTATTCCATTTTATGTTTGTTTTATTACTTGCATAATGGATTAAGTGGTGTTTATTGGATCCCACTTATCCTGGGCCATTTAATCAACCAGTGTTCTGGATTAATAACCCTCGAGGATGAGATCCCACCAAAATTTGCCTTCGGACATATTATATAAATCCCTTCCAAGACCTATAAATAGTTTTATCGTATTTCAATGAGACCAGAAATGGGAAAACATATTCGCACGTACCATGAGCCAAGAGAATTATCGTTTAAACGGTACTAAAGGCGACTGCCTAAGAGTACTCGACTTTCGTGATCAAGGCTAGGAGAATTATAGAGGAAAATAGAGGGCTTAGGATATACAAGTAGTCCCAAGGGCAAAGAAAATGAGAAAACACTGAGAGAGGCATAAAACCAGTCAGTTCGGGATGCTATCTGGTATGCAGCCCTGTGGCTCGTCAGTAGTTAGGAGTGTTCATGAGAAGTATAAAAATATTTTTATTCAAAATGTCGAGTCAAGATTTGTCAATTTGCTATCTAGTTATATTTTTGGACTAGTAACACTCGTTAGTGACGTTTCTTTTATGTATATGTAGGTGAGGATTAAATACTAGATATGCCAGCTTGGACGGAGGAGCAGTGACCTACCTTCATACACACACACATTCTCGCCGACCGAATGTTTGTTTTCATTGTTTTGGTTGTTTGTTATGTTATTATGAAGATGAAATACTTGTGATGAAATTGCATGATATAAAAGATGATATGATGAAGATTTTGGTAAATAGAAATGGATAGTGATACTATGATTTGAAATATATATTAGTGTGCAAGTCTAATGATAAAGGTGGAATGAAAATTTGTAGGTGGGTCAAGATCCAATTAGAAGTGAAATGTGAATGGAATGAACACGTGGATCGAGACCCAAGCGTCGAGAATATTTTGATGTGGCTGAACAAAATATTTATGTGAAAAATATGGTGCTATAGATGTATATGGATTTATGTATTTATACATGGTTATTTGATAGGGTGGTGCCTAATTGCACTTTTAGGGAAGATTCTATTCATTTTATTTCAGAAATTTTTATTGATTTTATTGAAATTATTTTGGCATAAAAACTGGTTGTCATGCCATCCATGTATTAGCATGTTAGGGTTCCGTGCATTCAACCATGCATAGCAATTATTATCTTCCATCTTGAAACGCCAAGAGTAGATTTACTTGGGTTAAGTTCGGGTTAGCTGACTTAATCGGGACCTGTGATGTTTCAGTTTGGTTCGCAAGCGAGCCGGATTCGGGGTGTCATATGTGGAGCAGGAAATCACGACCCTTTTGTTTAAGTATTACGTTTCGCATCAAGTACGAATAAGTCACCTAACTTAAAGATGGAAATGAAGTATGAGAACCAGATCATACATGCGCATTATAAAATAGTCAACCTCTTAGCTGCATTGTGTGTGCTACTTTTATGTAGTTTGGCTTGATCATCACATCATCAATGTCACCCTCTTGATTGTCGGAGAGGTGCTGCCTCTCCAGCGACATAGGAGTATCCATGTTAGGAACCTTTAAGTATAAGAATGTTATTGTGGTAGTATAATTAGCATGTATTATATGTAAGCCCTACAAGGTTACCATCTTAAGCCTTTTTAAGGGTTGAGATGTGCTCATGCAAAGCAAGTCTAATAAGTAGTTTAACGAAGAACTCTCTGAGCTATAACATCATGGTTCGGTTTGTATTTGAGCCCAAATTGGGGTGTAGTTGTAACACCCCAATTTTAGTTCACCCAAGAACCGAATCAGAAACGTTACGATTGAGTCGAGTCTTGTCAATGGTAGTTGGTCGATAATACTCGATCGATAAAATAGATCAAAACAACCCACTTGGCATAATGAGAATAGAAGACATTATTAAATATATATCAAAACACATCAAATATAAATAAAAGCAAGAAAGAAAATAACAGTGTTGAGTTCAAATATGTGTAGTATTTATCTATCGTCCCACCAAAGTCGACTTAGGATTGCAAGACCTACATATATGTTTAGGCGAGAGATTGTCCGCCCCCGCGGATCTCTTCTTTTGATTGGGGTTTGAGAGTTCGGTGGGACCTAAATGCCCTTGCCGCGTAAAAGAAATAGTGCAATGAAAATAGAATATCACAGGAAAGTTTATGTGGTTCTTTAGGGTTCAACTTGAATCTCTAAGTCAATCCACGGCAAGATTGGTACTCACAATCCACTAATTTTCAATTCCTTCAAAAATTATAAATCTTAGTGAAAATTTTGCCACCTTTAAATAAATTGTCCCTTGAGATCTTTTATTTCAATGCCATGGTTTATCCCTTTCTAGTCTTTAAATCCTCAAAATAACCACACCACTTTGTCCAGAGCGTCCAAAAATGGTGGGGTAGCAAGCTTCTCCTATATTCTAGGTCTAGAAGGCCTTCAAATTATTTCTGGATTTCTAATGGACTGAACCAGATCACTTCGGGTTGGTTCAAAACAAATAAATACTGGACTCGACCGGGTAGGCGTGCTCAGGCTCTCTTTGCTCTTTGCGTGCACCTGTCTATTGGTGGTGCACGGTGTGCCAATTCAAATCTGGGTCATGAATGGGTCAAGGACGTGGTCGTGGGTCCGGGTCTGTTCACATGTCTAATCAATTCATGGGGCAGCTGGATATGGTTGCGGATCTTGCAGGGCAAGCAGATTCGGTTCACTAATTGGGCCCGATAGACCCGGTTAGGTATGATGCAGCGGAGGCTTTTAAGGCTCCAGCGAAGCTTTTCCCGCGAGACCAAAAGATTCGGTTCATGTGAGATCCCTCAACTTAGTCCCACATCTAATACCTACTGGGAGAAGATCCTGTTTATAAGTGGGAATGGACTATAGATCTTTAACTTCCGGGGTACCCATTTTAAAGAGATGACTTAGCCCATTACGTTGCACTTTGGGCTGGGTCGTTACAAATGGTATCAGAGCCGACCTGGTTCCGTGTTAGATGGTGGGCTGGATTAGAAACATTGGCTAGGCTGCCGGTCACGGGCCAGATAGGTTGTGGGCTGGGGCTAGCAACGGGCCAAGAATAGGCATTTCGGGGATGAAATTCCCTAAGGTGGGTGGATTGTGAGATCCCTCAACTTAGTCCCATATCTAATACCTACTGGGAGAAGATCCTGTTTATAAGTGGGAATGGACTATAGATCTTTAACTTTCGGGGTACCCATTTTGAAGAAATGACTTGGCCCATTACGTTGCACTTTGGGTTGGGTCGTTACAGGTGGTATCAGAGCCGACCTGGTTTCGTGTTAGATGGTGGGATGGACTAGGGACGTTGGCTAGGCTGCCGGTCACGGGCCAGAAAGGTCGTGGGCTGGGGTTAGCAACGGGCCAAGACTAGAAACGTTGGCTAGGCTGCCGGTCACGGGCAAGAAAGGACGTGGGCTAGGGCTAGCAACGGGCCAAGAATAGGCATTTCGGGGACGAAATTTCCTAAGGTGGGTGGATTGTGATATCCCTCAACTTAGTCCCACATCTAATACCTACTGGGAGAAGATCCTGTTTATAAGTGGGAATGGACTAGAGATCTTTAACTTTCAGGGTACCCATTTTAAAGAAATGACTTAGCCCATTACGTTGCACTTTGGGCTAGGTCGTTACAGTTCACTAATTGGGCCCGATTGAATCCGGTGGTACTCCACCCAGACCGGAAGATTACTTTTCTTTATTCTCTTAGGACACCACTTCGGGGCCAGGAACGACCGGCGTTGGTAGAAAAAAATCCACAAAGCCGGCCTTTCGCTATTGCCACTAACCTCCTCAATGCTCTATTTTCTGTCTTCTCCGATTAGCAGCTTGCTGGTAGAATTCCGGCGAATTCGGCATCGAACTCTGGTGGGACACAATCTAGGTACATAGATTGCTTCGCTAGCTTCACTTTGGACACGACAGCGGGGTTGGGTACGACTGGCATTGGTCGGAAAAATTCTACAAAGTCGGCCCTTCAATACTGCCTTCCCTTCTTTTGCTTTCTTCCTTCTTTGGCAATGGTGACAACTTCAGAGCCGAGTCTTTACTCCGGCAGAGGGACAGCAAGGCAATGAACAGCTAGGCAACAAATGGCGATCGTGTGGCTGCAGCAATTCTCCTTGTCGGGCTTTCAAGATGAAAGTCTGGCGGTGATGAAGAGTTTGGTTCTGTCCCTTCACTCAGCAGTAGCAAAGCAAGGTGTCAGCTGCTCTGTGTAGCCACACTCGATAACTCCAGTGATGCAGCAACTCGTGTACTCCTTGGCAAGAAGATGGGCTTCTCAGCAACCATGTGGACAGATTCTCCTCTCCAGTGGCAATCTTTCGCAGTGAGGTAGCAGGGGCAGCAACCAGGGCAGTTCTTCTCAGTTGGGCACAGGCAAACTTCTGCACAACCGCATCACCTAGGCATGATCAATTTGGGGGCAGATTCTCCTCTTCTCCGCTCAAACAAGCTCTGCAGTAAGGCTCAGAGCGTCTCCAATCACACAGCAAAGAAAGTTCCTCCTCGTCTGCAAAGCAGCAACACAGATCTCCGGTTATAGGGTAAGGCAGCACGTCGAAAAGGTGGCAAACAGCAGCAAGAAGTCCTCCTAATCCATCCCCTGTTTTTACCTGCAAATGAGAAAACCCCCCTTTTGGGTAGATCCACTGCAGCAACATTCTGATCTTCAGGCGTTGGTGACAACTCTGGCCAGCGGCACTCCAAGATTGCAAAGCGTCCTCCTTGGCAAAGTGACAGGCTTCACGGCAGCAGCAAGATGGTCTAGGCTACTCAATTCAGGTGGAGGATGGAAACAGAGGTTTGACAGCATTCCTTCAAGTGACGGACCTCCTCCTCTCCTCAATGTGAATGCACTGTTTATATTTGTAATTATGAATATTAATGACATGTAGCTCATTGTCACACTTGGAATACTAAAGGAATCTCTGCATACCAAATAGAGGTGATTGTTTGTTGTTCCATGGAAGATGAAGGGCCTTAAAATATCTCTATCAATATGAACTCATTTGCCTCATTCTAAAACAAGACAAGTTGTGAGAGAAAAAGAGAGAAATAGAAAAGGAATATACAGATCTGAAAAAGGGAAAATATTATTTACTAGTTTAATCTTATGCAGAGTATTGAGATAGAGAAATTTTGTAATCTCAATAGTATAGGTTGGGTGAGTAATCTTCTACATCTCTATATGTTTGATGCATGTATTCTTTGGTTGAAGTAGTAAATTGTTTGTTGTTGTCCTGTGGTTTTTGACTCTCAAGAAAAAGAGGGTTTTCCACTTTAAATCTCTATTCTTTTATTTTTTGTTTTATCTTATTTCTCAGGTATTATTTTCCAATTTCTTGTGTTCATTGTTGTTGATCTCCAACTTTGGGGATTTTTCTCAACAATTGGCATTGTCTATGGAAATTTGGGTCTCATTCAAATCGGATCTTGATTTGAGTGGGACTCATGATGGACACTTCCAAGACTGGGAAGATTGAGAAATTTAATGGAATAAATTATCAATGGCAGAGGATGTAGATTGAGGATTGTCTCGAGAAAGTCAAGAATGTAGCTAATGTTGTTGATGGTCATGAAGAGAAATTTTGTTTATCTGTTCATGATGTTTACAAAATAAATACATGGTATATTGATTCAGGTTTTGTGATTTTCACAAAGAATTCTTTTGTGATTTTGTCAAGAGTGAGTTTGAATATGTAACAATTGGCAATGGTCAGAAGTATAAAATTGAAGGTAAGGAAGTAATTCATTTGAAGATGCATGATGAAGGTAAACTTATTCTCAATGAAGTCAGGTATATACTTGAATTGAAGAAGAATCTTATATCTGTTAACAAGCTAGACCAAGAGGGCTATAGGATCACATTCGAAAATAATCAGTGGAAGATCAGCAAGGGAGCATTGGTGGTGATCAAGGGGAAGGTAGTGGGAACACTTTACCCATTGTCTACCAGGGTAGATCCATTTGTTTCTTTGGCCACTGAGAAGAATGATATAACAACTTTATGGCATAGAAGGCTTGGTCACTTGAGTGAGAATGGGATGAGGATCTTACATTCAAAGAAGGTTTTGACAAGTATAATTGATTATAACTTTGGTTTTTGTGAAGCTTGTGTTTTAGGTAAACAGAAATGGGTCAATTTCACAAAGGATGAGCGAGAGATGAAATCCAAAAGGTTGGAGTTGGTTCATATGGATGTTTGGGGGCCAGCCCATGGTAAATCTTTTGGAGGTAATTTCTATTTTGTTACCTTCATTAATGATTTTAGTAGGAAGACATGGATTTACACTATTAAGAAAAATCAGAAGTCTTTAGCATTTTCAAGATATGGAAAGCCTGAGTTGAGAATGAACAGGTTTGAGATTGAAATGTCTTTTGTCGGATAACGGCGAAGAATATTGCAATAAGGAGTTTGACTCCTATTGTGAAAAGTGGGGAATTAGAAGGATCAAGACAGTGCCAAGGACACCACAACAAAATGGGGTGGCGGAAAGAATAAACAGGACCATCCTAGAGCGAGCGAGAAGGATGAGAGTTCATGCTGGACTCACTTGGCATCTTTGGGGTGCCACTGTGGACACAGTTGTCTATCTAATCAATCGTAGTCCATCAAGCATCTTAGATGGAAAAATACCAGAAGAGGTATGGACTGGTAAGAAAGTTGACTACTCTTTTCTTAAGGTCTTTGGTTGTATTGCATATGCACATATTGATAGGAAATCAAGAAAGAAGCTTGATTCAAAATCCCTCAAGTATGTATTTCTTGGATATGGGGGGGGGACGAGTATGGTTACTGAATGTGGGATTTTGAGAACAATAAGGTGTTTCGAAGTCGGGATATTGTATTCAATGAATAGTGCATGTACAAAGATAGGAAGAAAGAAAAAAGTGAGGTTCCGAAAGAAATAGAGTATATGGAGCTTGATGAGACAGATGAAGAGATACCAAGTGTTGAAAATCAAGGATTTTTTTCCAAGTGATGAGGAACAATTATCTTATGAGAAGACCGAATTAGAAGGTGAGTCACTGGCTAATCAACCAAATGATGATGAATCAGGATGATTAGTCACAAAGCTCATCTTAAGTGGGAGTTGGCCATGAAGGATGAAATGTCCTCATTGGAGAAGAATCATACATGTGAGTTGGTGAAGTTGCCACCAAAGAGGAAGGTTCTACAAAACAAGTGGATCTATCGGGTCAATTTTGAAACTGGTGGTGTACAAAGGTATAAGGCAAGACTTGTGCTTACTTGTATTTACTTGTCGTGAAAGGTTTTGGTCAAAGAGAAGGAATTGATTTTCATGACATATTTGCACCTGTTGTAAAAATGACTTCTATTAAAATTATTTTGAGTATTGTGGTTGTAAAGGGGTTGTATTTAGAACAGCTTGATGTAAATACAGCTTTCCTTCATGGTGATTTGGAGGAGGAGATCTATATGGAACAACCAAAAGGATTTGAAGTCAAAGGTAAAGAAAATATGGTGTGCAAATTGAAGAGGAGTCTATATGGATTCAAACAAGGATCAAGACAGTGATATTTGAAATTTGACAAGTTTATGTTAGATAATGGATTTGCTAGGAGCAATTTGGACCACTTTGTATATCTACATAAGTTTAATGATGGCAATTATAGTATTTTGACTTTGTATGTAGATGACATGCTTGTAGCAAGGATTTGTATGGAGAAAATCTTTAATCTCAAAATGAGGTTAGGCAAGAGTTTTTCAATGAAGGACCTAGGTGAAGCAAAACAACTTCTAGGGATGCAAATTACCTGAAACAAGAAGAGCAAGAAGTTGTGGTTATCATAAGAAGAGTATGTGAAGAAAGTTCTTGAGGGATTCAACATGAATAAATCTAAGCCAGTGACTACTACTTTGGGTAGTAAATTCCAATTGTCAAAAGAACAAGTTGCTAAGAGTGGTGAGGATAAAGCATAGATGAAAATAGTGCCTTATGCTTTAGCTATTGGAAGTCTTATGTATGCTATAATGAATACAAGACCGGATATTGCACTTGCAGTGGGAGTAGTGAGCAAATTAATGAAGAACCCAGTAAAAGAACAATGGAAGGCCGTGAAATGGATTTTTCGGTATTTAAAAAGAACTTCTAATTTCTATTTGTGTTTAGGGGGTGATAATATTGACATGCAAGGATATGTGGACTCGAACATTGCTAGAAATAGAGACAATGGCAGGAGTACATCTGGATACATTTTTACAGTTGGTGGAACCGCAATGAGCTATGTTTCCAAATTGCAAAAGATAGTTACTCTATCTTCAACTAAGGCTAAATATGTGGCTGCTACAGAAGCTAGAAAGGAGTATATTTGTATTAAAACTTTAATGAATGAGCTAGGTTTAAATAGGGTTCATTGCAGGTTGTTCAGTGATAGTCAAAGTGAAATCCATTAGCTAAGAACTCAGCATTTCATTCTAAGACCAAGTATATTCTATTGAGGTATCATTTTATCAAATCTTTGTTAGAAGAAGGTAAATTGAAGTTGAAGAAGATTGATGGCAAAAAAATCTGGCGGACATGTCGACCAAACCAATGGAGGGACAAAAGTTAAGTTTTTGCTCAACTTTGGTGAACTTGCATGAACATGCAGGTGAAGGGCTTATATGAGAAACAAGTGGAGTAAGAAGTAGGACTGGAGTGTTCCAATCAGACTCCAAGTGGGAGATTGTTAATATTTGTAATTATGAATATTAATGATATGTAGCCCATTGTCACACTTGGAATACTAAAGGAATCTCTGGATACAAAACAAATGTGATTGTTTGTTGTTCCATGGAAGATGAAGGACCTCAAAACATCTCTATGAATATGAACCCATTTGCCTCATTCTAAAACAAGACAAGATGTGAGAGAAAAAGAAAGAAATAGAAAAGGGATATAGAGATAAGAAGTGAGATCAATATTATTCACCAGTTTAATCTTATACAGAGTATTGAGAGGGAGAAATCTTGTAATCTCAATAGTATAAGTTGGGTGAGTAATGTTCTTGCACATCTCTAAATGTTTGGCGGATATAATCTTTGGTTGAAGTAGTGAATTGTTTATTGTGGTCACGTGGTTTTTGACTCTCCAGAAAAGGAGGGCTTTTCCACGTTAAATCTTTCGTCTTTTGGTTTTGTTTTATATTGTTACTCATGTATTATTTTCCCATATCTTGTGTTTGCTATTGTTGATCTCCAACTTTGGGGATTTTTCCCAACACATACTTCGGCAGCAACACTCCAAAGCAGAGTGGCGAGATTCTGGGTATGGCTTCTCTCCGGCAGTTGGAACTATGGGAGCTTTGAACAGTGATCAAGAGGGATCTCTCTTCTCCGGTGTCTCAGCAACTACATGCTGGGGGCTTTCATGGCCCGGTGAAGATGGCTCCGAACAGCAGCGTTAGGCTCTTGCTCCGGCAAGATGGTGAGGCACCGAAAAAGGAACACTTTAATCTCAAAGCTTCATGCCTTTACTGTAACGACCCGCCTTACCCGGACCGGGTGTTACTTAAAAATATAGTTAATGTAAATGTAACATTCCAGAGCATAAATTTAAATACAGCAATTAAGTCTCGCAACATATAATATAAATCATAACAATAAATCATGTTCTCTGAAAATATAAAATAACTATCCCACAGTCTCGGACTGTTTCCCATAGCCACATTTATAACACAAGAGAATAGTAAGGAAGTCCAATTTTTCTTATTGATTCACCATACCTAGGTTGGTAAAAGAACCACCAACCACACTTCTATTCTTCAGTCCAATGCTGCTCACCTGCGAGAGGCAATTCCGCGTTAGTGATAAAACCACTAAGCCATATAATTAAATGAAACAAGTCAATATAATCCGTATTATCCTTTCACTCGTTATTATTATTATTATTACACAAGTCTTTAGTAATTATCTCTCAAGTCATTCTGAGATTAGTAATTTGTCTCTCAGGTCATTCTAAGATTAGTAAAAGTCGTCTCCCAGCTCATTTTCAGATTAGAAATCGTCTCCTAGCTCATTCTAAGATTAGGTGGTCTCCCAATTCATTTTGAAATTA